>JABCMJ010008052.1:0-14065 GCA_014822125.1 Arbutus unedo
CAATAAACAAGCATACAAAGGAATCCTTTATTTCCCACGTTTTTCATATAGAAGTCGATTCGATAGGCATTCATCTTGACAATTCATTTCAATATGAAGATCAAAAGGATTTGCTATTTGCTTTCACGAGTTTTTCTCCATTCCTCTCTTATATCGTTGTAACGCCCTTAGTGTTGGGTTTTGAAAAAGACTTTCATGTCATTCCAATTTAGGTCCGATTTGGATCCCTCCGTTGTTTCCTTCTCTTTTGGCACCTTCGAAATGAGAAAGAAGATGGTACACTTGAATTGTATTATCCAAGTGCCTACTGCTTGCCAAAGAGCCTACTTCTATAATTGGTGCCCACAACTATTTCTCTGAACAGTGCTCCCTACTTAAACAAAAAAGGCTTGTTCTGCCAAAGAATTTGATTCCCCGCTCTCCCAATGCCAAACTGAGTGATTCTCAAACCTTTCCTCACATAAATTTTTTTCTATCAGTAGGGCATTTATCATATCAGTTATGTCAAAAGAACATGCAATACCAATCATGGCATTAAACATGCTGGGGTTGGTTGTTATTCCAGATTAGAGATGTGATTTCAACAGATATCAAATTAGAGTAAGCCAAGCCAAATTGCTAACAAGAACTAGCGCAAACCCGGGAGAAAGGGGCAAGGAAAAGCTATGCAGCCCAAGCTAACAAAGCCAGACAGCCAACCACACTAAAAGTCACCATAGCTAACCCGAGAAAGAAAGAACCAAAACATGACTCAAGAATTAGAAGCGGGGAACCGAGAGTTCTATGCAAAATCAACATAGAAAAGGCTATAAGACTATGTCAACTGGAGGTTTCTGGAATAGTGAATAAGGAAATTCCTTTTCGGTTTCGCATGCCGAATGGCAATTGCTTTATTTCGTATCATCCCACCCAGACCTATACGATGTGTAACCAACGATTATATGTCGAGAATATAAATAATGAAATTGTCTTCTTTCTAATAGTTTAAGTTTTTAAATAAGTAGACAGTTAGTAATCTAAAATGGCATCAGAGAGATAGTAGATTTCATGTTCAAAACTCACTTCCTACCTATTATTCAACTACTTGCACATGTCCGGTCTGCTTATGACGACACGTGAAGGAGCTTGTTAAGAATATAAATAATAAAGTTACCCCCTCCCTGTCTCTCTCCCTAACAGCTTAATATATGGGTTATGCTTACAATCTAACAAAACAACATTCTACACAAACTGCTGTCAGCCAAAGAAACAACAAAAGCAGCATGATACTAGGGAGGTTATATACCATCATGAGATTTGAGAATCTTAAATGAGATGTTCCAGGTTAAGCACAACTGCCAGTTGCTGAAATTATATAATTATTTGGGATATCGCTTAAGAATTGAAGAAGGGCATGCTCCATGTTTCTTAGTCTCTAGATTGTTTATATTCTTCTCCTTCTGGATTTTTGACTTGCAATATTATACAATTCCACTCCCTAGGCAGTACCCTCCTCCAAAGGAAGAACCCTTAACAGGTAGGACCTACCAAATACCATGAGTATTCTCTTCTTCCTATGTGCTAGATCAATAAACTAACAAAGAGAATCATACTTCCGTATCGTTGTCTATTAGTTGGCCAAAAGTTTCAGCAATCTATGATCAATCTTGCAATACTATATCTTGTGCTTACTTCTTACTAATTACTGCTAGACCTCTTATCTTTTTGTATGTTTAATTTCAAACTTGAAAGAGTGATAATTCCAAGGGGTTGTTCAGCCCCATGCTTGAAGTTCGCAGACCATTTAACGTGAATCTACAAGGAGAATCTTTGATGTACGATGCATCTTTTAACTAAACGTTGATGTAATCCTCTAGACATGCTGGAATAGATATAGAGTCAGATTTTGCCAGTCAAATTTTGCAGAGTGGTTAAGGCCCGGGAGTTTGAAACCTCTCGGTTCGAAACTTCTCAAGAGTGTTATGATCCCTTATGGGACTATTTTTATACTGAGTTTTGTCCTAATTTTAATTTGATTTTACTAGTTTACGGTGAAATTGGTCGCATAGTGCTTGTAAACTGACTTGGACTTCTAGATTAAAAAAAAAAAAACTTGAAAGAGAGATTTTCTTCATCCCAAGAAACAAATTTCATCACATCTCACAGCTTTTGGCTAAGGCTTCAACCTAAAGCCCTTTTCCCTCCTGTTTTTCTATCGGAAGAACATACAATGATTCAGAAACTCCCTATGGAATCGTACACAAACAAAAATTTAAAAAAATGGGTGGAATGGAACTTACATGAGTATGGCCGGAGACATTGTTGGGCTGGGTTTCATTTGCCGACCCCTGTGGCGGCGGGAGGCGAAGGATTTCCGGCGTCGGAGGCTGGTTTTGATCAGAAGAAAATGATGACGAATTGGGTTTTCGGAAAGAAGCTGAGCGAAACAAGGCTTTCCATGATAAGTCATTGTTTGAGTTCAACTCATTCGATACGTCTCCCTGCCGAATATAAAGTATCAGCTTAGTGAGAGAGAGAGAGAGAGAGAGAGAGAGAGAGAGAGAGGGAGAGGGTTCTGCTTTCTACTAAAAGACACTTCCACTATCAACAATAAAAACAGGAAAATTCCCCCACCCCCGCAAAAAAAAGGCATTCTATTCAATGCTGTTAGTCTTGTAATTTTCTTGACGAAAAAAACCCAAAGTTCTAAAATCTTACAACATTTAACCGATTACCTTAGATACCTCTGCTCAAGAATTCAATATATGTATATAGAGAGACCTATATATATAGAGAGAGATGGATGTATAGATGTGTATGATCCATGAAGATATACATGAAAGCTGCAACAGTCAATTCAGTCACCATTTCTGTCTTGTTATCAAAATGGAACCAATGTAACTGACCCCTTTCAGCATTTTTGTTTTTCTTGCAACTACTATCATAATACTTGGTGGGTGTTTGTTGCTTAAATCTGTTTGGCACAAGTTTTTGGGTTATGAGTAAAAACAACTAAAAAATAGCCCAAAACACATGATTTCTGAGAAAAATCCTTTTAGCGTCTGTTTTTGAAAAGCAGCAAAGTCATAGCTTATGACCAGAATACTCTTTCCATCGGAACCAGATAAAAAAGTAGGGCTGTTGAATCACGGGTCAATTGAACGGGGGCTTAGAATCAAAGTCATTCACTACCACCTGCAGATAGGAAGGAAAGAAAAGTTGCAGATCTGCTAGAGCCAAGAAGCAGGGAGAGATGAGCTCGGGTGAGACAAGCTTGTGCTAATATGTTTGCCTCATTTCTCAGATTCCTCTGCTGGCCTAGCTCCGCCTTTTCTTCTCTTCCATTCCTATATTATCTTTTGAATAGGCCTTGGTTAATCTATTCATGTCTCAATAATCAGAAGGGCTTGGTAGTCTCTGAGAAGGTATGCAAAAAGAAAGACACAAACCTGAGGAATATCAAAGGAGGTGGTGGCCTGGTGGGGGGCTGTTGTGGCCTGCTCATCAAGGCTATCCTCCTGATCTACTGGACTCGGGTTCAGACAAGATGATATTGGATATCTAAAGGAAACAGACCGGCCAACAGACATACCAATGAGATTGTTCCGACGGATTGAGTTACCCTTTCGAAAGGAACCATAGAAGGACTTGACCCTCCATGAGAGGTCCGATGAGGATCGAGGATTAGATTCAATCCTTGCACTACTACTAGGCTTCATGTTTGGGTTGAAAAAAACCAACGTACATGCCCGCATAAACTGGAAATTTTTTCAGTTGGATTTATATTCATGCACGCAAGTGATTGAGATAGACGAGGGGGAAACTTCTGTGAAGTTTCTTGCTTAAACCTCCCTCTATAGCCTGTCCAAAAACAATAGGTTTTTTTTTAAGGTTTCTTGGTGGTGTTCATGTAACTCTTACCACGTATGGTATCAACCTGATAGCTGACATAAAACCAGTTTCTTTATATAATACATGTTTTGATTTCAAGTGATAGCCTCCACATGTATAATATTTTAAGGTCACACCCACCATTTCCAAACATGACAGTTTCTAGTTAAGCTATGAGTTTTAACAGGACATAATTTATAGGTGTAAACCAAATAAAACTATAAATAAACATTACAGCTGCATACCATTATAATATTTAGAATACCTATGTAGTCTTGAATCCGGTGGATCCTTCTTTGGATTATTTGCACTGAATTTTCTTGCTCTCAACTACAAGAAGAACAACTAATTAGTATCATCCAGCCAATGGCAGCTAGAGGACACTAGAGGACACTCGATGCTTGAGTTAGTTCCGAAAGACAATGATTCTAACTGAAAAAAGCACTTGAGAGTGGTGTTACAGAACGTACCTCCCATATAGTGCTTTGGCTACCTTATATAGAGATTATACTTTTGCCCAAGTAAGCATATGCTAGGCACATGCACCATAACGTCATAAATAACCATCTCCACCTCTGACGCCATGCATAACCACACCAAAGACTAGGTCGTACTCCATACGGCTGTGCCGAGCCACCTGACGCCTAGGTGGAGTCATAGAAAGCTGAGTTGTACTTGCTCATGCCGACCACTCTCTGTTCAACCCGACCCGCACAATGATCATGCTCCCTAAAGGGGACTGGTTGCACGGCGTGCGGACCTTGTGAAGTCTTGGGTCCGACCCAACATTGAGTTGAACTGGGCTAAGAAGGCGAATTATGATGAGGAAATAGTGTGTGTCTTTGGTCCAGCCCATGCCGAATCAACCTAGATCCGGCCAACTACAATACCATTACTTGAATTCATAATTTGCAATGGAAAAATCTCTGGTCAAGCGAGAGCATGATAGCAAGCAAGTAAAGGCTTTACCTTTCGAGCTCGTAGGCTCGACTCCCATGGACAGTGAAGAACTCTAGGTGCCATTGGAGATTAGGCGAGGTGAATATAAACGGGCCCAGACACATAATTATCAAAGCATAATAGTTTGTGATAGCCGAAGTTTGTATAGGAGAAAGGTTGTAAAACATCATGGAACAAGGTTAACTGGCTGACATAACAAGATCAAATTGCACACCATCAGCAGCCCACATAGACACATGCAAGTTTGGTATGAATATATTAAAGTAGTTGAAAACATTTCAACTACAATTATATCATGTACTAATAATTATAAATTAGGTCGGCATGTGTTGGTTTCAAATTTTAATCAAGTTTCTAAGCTGCAGCAGGGGAAGCCATTATACATTGAAAGAGGTTGTGCAGTGGTTAGAGGTATTAGGAAATTGGTTAAGGCAATCCCATTTGGCTTCTTGTTTTTTGTGGTTAAAAAACATGAATTTTCTTCTAGGTTAAGGAATGTACTTCCCTTCAACTTAGTATGAAAAAAAAAAACTATGAAATATGTTATTATTTATAGTGGGATGAAACATCAGGTCATTTCTATCTATCCAACAGCGGCACAGGCCCTGTAGAAGGTTGGGCTAAACCGAGAGATGAGCCGATAAGGGCACAGGCCCATTAACCCACAAGTCTGAGCCCAAGATTGGAAATTGGGCCGGATCGGTGATATAGCCTGGAAGGAGATCCGAGCTGAAAAGGCCTCTGAAATATCATGAGGAGATCCTGAACTATAATAGCAAGAATCTCGAAAAATTATGAAAGGGATCTCAGAAGGAATCCGCAGATAATTTAAAAAGGATCTTGGGAAGATCCGGATGATATTTTTAGAATTAGAAATATTTATTATGTGATGTGACTTAAGCATCGGAATGTCATCCGACTTCTATCGGCGGGGTGACACTAACAAGTTGCTTATCTGGTGGACAACAAGTTCTATTCGGGTCAAAGAGCAAAAATTAAACCAGATTGACAGATGTAACAACCCCATTACTACAAATTTTTCTCTTAGGTCTTAATTTAGTTACTCTTTAGCCAATGAAAACATGAGGATCTTAATTTAGTTACTCTTTAGCTAATGAAAATGTGAGGGTTGATGTGCTTAGAGTTGATTGGTGTAAGAGACATCATAATTAAGATTTTTAAATCAAGGGATTTTGGATATATAACCTAAGCTATTAGCACCCCCTTATGACCTATGACTATGAAAGCATCAAAGAGGAGGCAGGTCATCAAGTTGATATAACAATCTATGAAGATAAATATTGATAGATGTTTGACAGAAGCCAAACCTAGAAAATGACATGTTTAGTTGTTTATACATACACTTCCAAGATTCTAACATTTTGATGTACGTGATTGGGATGTGTTAAAGTTTTCTAGGATTTTCGCAAATCTTTAGTTATCAATAATTTATTTTTTTTATAGTTTTTAATAAAAAGTGTCTCTTTTTTGGTTTATGTCAACTCGAAGTTGAAAAGAGCAAAACATCTTGCAAACTACTAAAGACAATAAAGCCCAAAACAAGTTTACTAAGGACAAATAATCATAAAAAAGTGTGGTGGGCCAAGTCGTCACCGGATTTGGACAGTTAATTGGGCAAGGTCCAACGACCAAGGGAGCCCAATGGGATGGACCGAAGCCCAACATGGTCTGCATGGTCTGGTGCAACCAACCTGTTTGGAAGGCGAGCGCTGTGTGGACCAGGCCGAAGCGGTACTCGACCCGAATGATCTATCCAAGTCAAAACCCATGTCCTCCAAGTGGCTCGGCTTTGACATGTGATGTTATTTTTGACGTCATGTAAAGCATGCTTTGCATATGCTAGCTTGGAGTCCAAGTTATGTCCAACTTAAGAAAGACAAAAAATACGATACATGCTCTCTTTCTCTCTCAAATAGTACTTTCAAATTATCCCTCCTCATTTATAGACAGATTTAAGTATCAGAGTTTTTTTCACCTGACTGGACAACACTAATTAGTTCTTGCTTTTGTAGTTCTATACAGATTAAAGAAAGCTTTCGGAGGAAGTACGAATCTGACGATCATCCGGTTAAAAGACTCCACAATCCCAAACTTAGCTTTGCTTTCTTTTGTTTTTCTTTTTCTTTTTTCTTATCCACTTATGATTTTCAGTATCCAAAAGTCGTCATTTCAGTATGTTTTTTTTGCTACCAATTTTAAATGAAGGGACCTTTTCCTAAGATTATGCACTTGTGAGAACCCTCCTAGATCTGTTGAAAACAGTTCATTTGTTAGGTTCAATTGAAATTAGAGCAAAACCAGAATCAAGATTTCCGAGCCTGCTAAGAATTGTTGTTTCCGGGGAAGAGTCAAAGATGCAGCTAATCCCGATTCAATCCACTTGTTGGCCTGTTTCTTTGGTGATATATCAAAACTAATAAGACAACATGCTTATATTATTCTGGCAATAGCCTCACTAAGCCTAAAAAAGCTCTGAAGCAATGGCATTGAATATTTTTCCTTCCATTTCTATTCCTTGTTTTTAACTTTGAAATCAAATAAACAAACTGAACTGTTAAGCTATTGTAAATTCAAAGATTACACGCGTTGATTCTTCTGCGAAGGCAAATGTAGGCGAAGAGACGGTAACCTACAGCCATGGCAAGTAGGACCCAGACTTCTTCCAGCCCACCACTCAAGTTCACCGTGTCAAATGAAGGGGAACTCTGCAAACTTCTGCATCCTCCTTTGCTTTCGCATTCGTATAGTTCGTCTCCCGTGTATTGCACTTTCAGCAAAAGCCTAAATCCGTAGTACATGAAGGATGTGTACTTCATCCACTGCATAAACTTTGGTATGTGCTGCAAATGAAAAAACAAAATATTGTAGTCTCATGTCTCATTTTCAAATGGAAAATGGTCTACAAAAAATCTGAAAACGCGTTTTCTCACGTGCTGGTGACATTTTTAAAAGTACGAATCAAACTGATGGGTGTTCTGATCTGTGCAAAAATGAACAGAAGAAAGGCCTTATGCTTCCATAAGAAGAATTTTGGACAATGGGCAGGATCCAAATGGAAGCCATCACTGATTAGAAATATTGAGAGGAGGGTGTCAGTCTATTCAATTTCCGGTCCCCTGCCCTCTCTTGATATGGTGCCTTTCACTCTGCTCTGTCAAAATTTCTTTTAACCCGGGGAGAAAAAAGGGAAACCTTCCCTTTCTATACTGAGGTCCATCAACCTAGCTAATAGGTCAGGTGACTTCCAGCATTTTGAACCTTATTATCGCATGGTCGTCAGAGACTTGGAATGGAACTGTTTTTGTAGCATTACACTCCTTGAAAATCACCCATTAAGCCTAGAACTACAACTAAGGGCAAACCCCCGGGAAACGAAGGGGATTCCTAGGGTTTTGATGAGGACTGCCCGGATAGCATTCATGCGGAATGCAGGAGAGGCACCCCCACCCACCTTATTTATGTTATTGAACTAGAAGGTGCAACAATTGAGAATGACTTGGCGAGCAGGACAAAGGGGGCGAATGAGAAAGAGGCCCGCTTGAGGGCAAGACCAGGAAAGCAAGCAGCCAAGCACTGTAACTCCAAGAGCAAGAATGAAAGAACTGACAATTCTCATTTATTGATGTTTGGTGTAATTTTACATGGAAAATCAGATCCAGGGTCAATGTAAACAAACTAGCATAGTCGTCATTGGGCTAATAAGAGAACAGTAAGTATGGTTTAGGTGAGTAATTAATGTGTTTGGATTTTAGATTTATAGACGGATTTTTCGAGGGAAAGAAAAAGAAAATGCTTTTCTTTTCCTTCTGCAAATCCCGCCAAAAGATCCAAGATCCAAACTCAATTTTAAGTGTTTGATATACTAGATTTGAATACCTGAACATAGTAACCTCCTGTAAGAAGAAAGAGCATCAAAACCAAAGAAGCAATCATCCCTGCCCTTTTGATACTAAGAACTGCAGCACCAAACATTTCTCCTGCCCCCTATTTTGGAAAAGAGAAAACCAATCAAAACTACTAATATAGACGATCACCACCAAGCAAAACCTATGGTTTCTTGGTCACGGCGAGTTAAGGCTAAAGTTCCATTACAGAGCGCTTCCACAGGGTAAAACCTCTTCGGGGAATATAAGGTTTTCATGAGGCTAATCTTGAGCCGCCATCCAAGCATAAATAAATTTGGAATTTTTTTTAACTTACTTGGCTTGTAGTAGCTACCAGAACAATCGCAGAAACGGTCATGAAGAAGCAAGAGACGGTTCTTTTGAATCCAGCCATGAAATATACAATGCCCATGAAGAAACAAGGGTAGAGAACATGAGCCACCATGTCGCACAAGGTGCTACACACATAATACACACTTAATCTGTACATATCGGCTTTCCTTTCTTTCACCAAATAGATCTTCTCAAATGGGAAGACATATACAGCTCCAAACAACGACGAAGATGTCCAGAAAATGCAAATGTAGAACATTAGTCCAATCTGCGTTTTCAGGTAAAAATTGTTGCAGTTTTAGTTAGAAGGCCTGATACACAAAAGAATAACCAAAAAAGAGAGAAAAGCCAAGCCATAGACATAGACACACTGTCATGTTTTCTTCTTTTTGGGTTTTCAGAAACAACCACTAATATTAGAACTTTGAAGCTCTTGTTTCCTTTTTGTGCAAAATCAGTTTTTTGAAAGAATCCCTGGTAAATCAAAAAAGTCAAATCCTTGGGGTCTTGCTTCAAAGGAAAGGAGGAATGAGCTGCATTCAGTCGTGTTGACTTCTCAGGCCATCAATCCCATTCCCAAGCCAGGGGAAATGTATGAAAATAACCATACCTCCCTGCACTCGGCTTGCCCTAGCGTGTCGTTAGATGGTCTAAGTGGCTGACACACGGGTAGTTGGCTCATTAGTTTATGAAGAGTTTGTTGTTTTGCGAGAATATTCTTGATATTTGGAAAAAGTTTGACAAGAAAGTTTTTTGTGTTATCAGGAAACTGAAAACAGAAAAGGAAAACAATACCAAACAGGTTTGCATACCTGATCTCTGAGCTGAGCTTCTGTTCCGTATTGCGATTTCCACCAAAGTAGCCCTAACAAAAGGGCAACTCCAAGTGCTTGAACTAGTCTTAGCTTATCAAAGTAGTCTCTCCATCTCTCTCTGAATGTTCTCTTGCACAAAATCACAAACTGATCCCACCAACTTATAGTCCAATCCTTCTTAACTTGAACTGCTATTCGCAATTGATCTGACGCCCTGGCTTTCTGATGATTCTCTTCCTTCTCTTTTGGCTCCAACAAAGTTTTGTACTTGAGTTGTAGATACTAGTTTAAACAAACATTGTGAGAGCTCATTTGAGAAAATCTCGAAAAGGTGTTTCCAATTTCAATAACTATTTCCACTAAAAGAACAGATGAAATGTGGAGATTTCAAGTAAAAGTTTCTGAAAAATGCTATGCAGAAGCAACAAACATGACAACTTTGCTCACTTTGATTACGGCCCTCTCCGGGTCAGCCATGCCTTGGGATGCGCATAAATCTTCAGGCACCTTAATGTCATTCACTTGTCCAGTTGCCAAATCTAACAAGAACTCTGCAGGATTCATGGCTATATCCGGGATGAATCTCATAGACGAGAAGTAGTCCATCGAGTCTCTAGCTTTCCCATAGTACACAGGGTAGCCTTCTGATATCAGCAGAACTTTATCAAACATATGAAACATTCTGCTGGAGGGCTGGTGGATTGTTGTGATTATTGTTCTGCCTGCCTGTAAATTCATAAGAATGTATATCTTTACAAATATGTCTAGTTGTCGCGCATGAAAGAGCACTTTTTAAATATTTACATAAAGTTTTTATGTTTGAAGAAGTTCAAGAACTTTTGAGTAGGTGCCTCAGGTGCTCTTCTTCAGTAGCCTAACCAAAAGAGGGATTTTATGTTGTTCCTCTTTCAGCAGTGTCATATCCTGATGCCATCTTTTGAGGACCAAAGGATAGTTGGCCATGTGCCATGGGGCACGGTCTAGCACGGCACTCAGGGTTATCCTCACTACAAAACTTGAAGAAGAAAAACCATTCTCAATCGAAAGCACTTCCTGTCCCATATTGCCCCAAATCTTGTGGGCAGTACTGTGCACTGCCCGGTAGTGTACACGTTGACCAACAAACTGGTTACTTACGTATTTCCCCACAACACACAACCCTCTGCCACAAAGGGGGTTTTGTTTAGCTTCATGTTCTCATTCTCCAAAAATGAGAATGACAACTGTTTTCACATGAAGTTATCCAAACAAAAGAAAAAGTCACTTTCACGACACAAGAGATGTTACTAATTTTCAAACTTTTCATCGTTTCTGTGGCGAAAACGAGCAAAAAAAAGGGGACAAGGAAAACAATACCATCAGGTTAAGCACTCAGAGTAGTAAATCCTAGTGAAGTCGGAAAATGCATACTGAGGGTAAAGAACAAGAAAATAGAGAAGATGAGGGAAAAACATTATCACACTTCTACAAGGACCTAAATACCTAATGGAGTCGATGGAGACAAACAAAGGTGCAAGTTGGTTCGAGTGAGGTTGGTGGCGACCAAGACTCAAGATATCGCTAGCCATAATCGAACTAACAATGTATTCAGAATCAAACTACAAGTGTAATTTAGTGGCAAATACTCCTAGTATTATACCTTAGCAAGACCTTGAAGAATCTGAAGGAGTCTATTTGCAGAGGTTGAATCAAGGCCCGAAGTCGGTTCATCGAGCAACAAAAGTGAAGGATCCACAAGAATTTCGTACCCAATACTGGTCCTTTTTCTTTCTCCCCCCGAAATACCTTTGATAAATCCCCCTCCTACTCTTGTGTGCCGGCACCTAATTTAGATGAGAAAAGGTCACAGAATTCAGCATGCGTATATGAATTGCCATACTTTAATCCACTGTTTCAAATCTTCATGGTATTAACTATGGAATATGACAAACCTTTCGAGGCCAAGTTGCTTAATAATCATCTCCACTCTCTCGTATTTCTGCCGCCGGCTCATGCTGCTAGGAAGCCTTAAAAATGCAGAAAAAACTAGGGTTTCCTGCACTGTCAGTTGGGGGAAGAGAACATCATCTTGTGTCACAAACCCAATCCTGCAAAAAGCAAATAAAGGGTATTTGATGCAATAGGTCTAAAAGCTCGAAGACCAAGGATCATCACTGAGTAAGATTGGATGTGAGTCAATCGAGCTAGGGGAAAAAAGATAAAGCAAAATTAATGGGAAAAAACTGGCGTAACCTCCTCTTAAGGGCAGGACTATATGGGATGTCATTGTAGGTAATGGTGCCCTTAACATTTTCATGTAACCTTCCTCCTATTATCTTCAGTAAAGTAGTTTTCCCACTGCCAGAAGGACCCATCAAAGCAAGGATTTCCCCAGGGCCTATGCTTCCTGTTATCCCCTTCAGTATGTGCTTGTGATTGTCCTGCTCCATGTTCAGCTGTGTTGCCACCTTTGAAACCACTGCCTTCACCGGATTCTCGGAAGAAGCTTGCCTGATTCTCACTTTGTACATCACATCAAAAAACTGCATGAGCACAGAGATGAAGATAATCGTTTCAGTAATTTTCTAGGGCGGCGAAAAAAATTCACAGTGAAAAGTCAGGAATAGTCTGAGATACAAAAAACAGTGTGTGCCAGGTTGTAGGCCTAATTCAGAATGGGTGCAGTACTGCTAGAGCAATGATGATGAGCCCATATTGGCTCAACTCAGTGCTCGGTCTTTTAGTGCTCGGTTGCTTAATACTCGGTCGTTCAATACTTGACCGCTCAGTACTCATCTACTCAGCCGATAGGCACTCGAGTTTCAGGCCATCGGCATTACATTACCAGCTAACATTCAGCTTTTTGAGAGTCAATCTGCTCGGTCAAGAGGAACCACTTACGGGATCCGTTCAGCAAGATCCCGTAAATGACGTTCTAAAGCACTCAGAATTTCAAAACGGAGCTCTCAATAAATGACATGTCATCCCAACAAGGAAAGGGGAACGTGATACACGGGCATCAGACTCCCTAAAATCACTGTCTTCCACTCTATAGAAGGGCCTACTAGGCCAAGAATCGCATACTATCTCACAACTTCTTACTTACATACTTGCATACTATCTCTCTAACCATATCTAACTTAATCATCAGAGAGTCTTTGGCGGTAAAACACGTCCGGCCTCAAGACTTGTGTGCAAGAACTACCTCATGAACACCAAGAGATACCATTCATTTTTTGGCATCATCACACAACATTCAAGATACTTCAAAAAGTATTATTGAGTTTGTAATTCTCTGCCTATGTTGATATAGAGAAAAAACCATAAAGATGGAGAAAAAACCTTGAGGAATATGGGAAGGGGGTGATCTTGATCTGTTTCTGGGGTTTCGACCTCGATATCGATCTCTGAGCTTCTGTTTCTGAGGTAGGCTTGAGACATGAAGTCCATGTGCATGGAAGCCATGGTTGGAGGTGTTAGTGAAAGATCATGGATCTCATCTTGGCTCCCAACTTCCATTTTCTTGGGAGAGAGTATTAATGATCAAAGGTTGAAGAAAGCCCAAAATCTACTTTTAAATGATGGTGAGGTTCATTAAAATGTTCTGATGTGGTGAATCAACTGTTTCAAACCAAAAGCTTGCCTATATAGTGGGGGGGAAGAATGTGTGTTGTTGGACCACATGCTTTCTGTGCTAACTCAAGGGGACAAAATGGACCTTCTTCAAACATCTTCTTGGTACTACATTGTATTGCTTGCCAAGAACATGACTAAGACCATCCTTCTCTCTCTCACTCTCTCTCTCTCTTGCTTACTTCTTTTTAGAACATGAAGTGCTAATGGCCCTTTTTATGTACAATTTAAAGAGTCATGTTTTCAACAAATATCAATTCTAGGGTAGATCAAGATGGTGCAACCTGCAGATCTTTTGAGAAAATTGAAAACAATAAAGGAAAAGGGGGAGGGGAGGGGTATTCGGGTACATCCATATGATATGAAGAATTCTCTTAGTCATCAATATCAACCTGGCTTTCAGCACACAAAGGACATATGCTCATCCAAATTATAAAGAAAAAGAATCTCTCAAACTATAACGACACGAGCTTAGCTTTCAAGAGTTGATGGCTCTTAAAATAGCTTACCACGGAACAAAAAAACAACTCGTTCGACCAGAGGAAATGTTTATAAATAGTTGGATCAATT
>JABCMJ010008053.1:0-46600 GCA_014822125.1 Arbutus unedo
CTACCAAGAAGAGTTCAAATGACTTTCTCAACTTGGACACCTATTTGATTGGGTGTTTTATAGCCGGTCTCAAAGACGAGGTTTGTCTTGATGTCAAAATCAAGAAACCAAGTTCTTTATCCAATGCAATTGGTGTAGCACACCTTGTAGAAGAACGCAAAAACTCCCAACGAAAATCCTTACCTTATGCCTGAACCTTCTTCCCACACTCGACACCTCCAAATTGCCAATCCACCAATAACCCGTCCACCAGCCTCCTTGGGCCACCACTGAACCCCAAGCCAAACATTCCTCAACTAGCACCAACCACACCCTTCAAATGCATCACTGGTCAAGAAGCACGGGTTTGATGAGAGATGGATCTCTGCTACTATTGTGACAAGAAATACGTTCTGGGTCATCGTTGTAGTAAACCACAACTCTTCACGATCGAGGATCTCCTACTCCCAGACAACCACCCATTTGAACCTGATATAACTGACAACCACAGTGAAAACGAACCCATGGCCGCCGCCCCATTCCCCGCACAAACTCGACCTGATTTCCCACACACCGACCTCGTACCCGAAATCTCTTACCACGCTATGACCGGCACGACCCACCCTAAACCATCCGAATGATTGGCAAGTTGCATCACAAAGATGTAACAGTCTTCGTCGACGACAGAAGTACACACAATTTTATCGATAAAAATGTGGTATCCAAATTTGGATTACTTGTCATTCAAGACAAAACCCTCCAAGTCATGGTGGCCAATCGAGAAACAATCAGTTGCACGGGGTAGTGTCTAGCTCTCACCCTTGTGATCCAAAATCAAACCGTCATGACCGATTCCCACGTGTTAATGGTGTCAACTTGCCAAGTCATATTGGGGGTCCAACGGTTAGAAACTCTCGGGCCAATTGAGACTGACTACCGCACCCTCACGATGCGGTTCCAAAAGGATGGAATGACTTAACAGTTTATGGGGTTACAACATTCTGAATTCGAAGTGGTCGGTAATAAGCAATTGCAACACTTGGAAGGTACCGACTTGTTTTTGCAAATCATCCCTCGCCATGTGCCAAACACTCTCCAACCACCAACCTGACCTCGACCATATCCTCAACCAATACAGCCAAGTGTTCACCGAACTCATTCAGCTTCCCCTTAGCCGCAACCATGACCACAAAATTCCACTCCAACCCACCCAAGAGCCAGTCAGTGTCCGATCATACTGCGACCCATACTATCAAAAAACAAAGATTGAAAAATTGGTTCGCGAGATGCTTGCCTCCGTGTTGATTCGTCCAAGCACAAGTCCTTTTTTTTTACCAGTGTTGCTCGTCAGCAAGGCAGATGGTGGATGGCGATTTTGTGATTACCGTGCCTTGAACAACATTACCATCAAGGATAAGTACCCCATTCCCATTATTGATGAACTATTGGATGAATTACATGGTGCCAAGTACTTCTCCAAATTGGATGTTCGTTCGGGGTACCATCAAATTCGAGTGCATCTGGATGACATCCACAAGACCACCTTCCGTACTCAAGAAGGACACTACGAGTTCCTTGTCATGCCCTTTGGCCTCTCCAACGCCCCCGCTACCTTTCAAAACCTTATGAACGATTCATTGGACTCCTGACGCCAACACCACTTTTCTCCAACGTAAACAGGCTCTCACTTTTCCATTGGTCCTACGGGTATCCAATTTTTCTCAACCATTTGTTACTAAATGTGATGTTTGTGGGGTTGAAATTGGTGCCATCTTGATACAACAAGACCAACCAGTTGCATTCTTTAGCCAAGCCCTCAAGGGCTCCTCCCTTTCTCTATCCATGTACGACAAGAAAATGTTAACCATGATGAAGGCGGTCCGCAAACGGCGACCGTATCTCCTGGCTAGCCATTTATCGTCTGGGCCGACCATAAGAGTTTAAAATTTCTTCTCGAGTAACGCATCACTACTCCAACCCAAAAGCGTTGGTTGCCTAAACTCTTGGGTTACGATTACACCATCCAATACAAAAAGGGATGAGACAACCAAGGTGTCAATGCCCTCTCCCATGTGGCTGAGCTTGAATTTTCGGCAATTTCATTGCCCACACCCAACTGGTGGGCTCGTCTCCAACAAGAGGTTCGAATCGACCCCTTATACACCCAATTGGTAAACTCCTTACTGGCCCTTGGACCCCACGCTTACACCAAACAAGATGAAGTGTGGTTTAAGAAATGAAGGATCTTTTTGAGGCCCACTTCCTCCCTATTGGTTGATATCTTGACAAACTGTCATGCGTCTCCCACTGGCGGTCACTTCAGTTATCACAAGCCCCTCACTCATCAAGGCCTACTTCTCATGGCCCAATGTACGTGCCACTATCAAAGACTACATTAAGTAGTGCGATACTTGCCAACGTTGCAAAGTTGACTACTTTAGCCATGTCGAGCTACTAGAAACCACTTCCCATTCCAGCTCGTGTTTGGTCCGACATTTCCATGGACTTCATTGAAGGACTTCTTCTGTCAGGTGGTAAGACTGTGATTATGGTAGTCGTGGACCACTTGTCCAAGTATAGCCACTTTATATCTCCTAGCCACCCATTCACGACGTCTTCCGTCGCCCAGGCCTTCATCTAAAACATTGTTAAGCTCCACGACATTCCAACGTCCATCGTCAGTGAGCGAGATAAGGTTTTAATCAATTCGTTTTGGCGCACTCTATTTCAACTGCAAGGTACACAACCTGTATGAGTTCCAACTATCATCCCCAATCGGACGGCCAAATAGAAGTAGTCAACTACGTCTTGGAGCAATATCTTCGTTGTTACACCAATAACCAGCCCAAGAAGTGGGTTGAGTGGCTCACGTGGGCCAAATACAGATACAACACGGCAGTTCATACATCCACCAAAATCTCTCCCTTCAAAGTCGTGTATGGATGTCCACCACCCAATCTGTTGTCTTATATCCTAGGCATGACCAAAGTTGAAGCGGTTGACGACCATCTTCATGACCGCGACTCCATTCTCCGTGTCTTGCGTCGTAATTTGGCAAACGCGCAGTCTTGCATGAAAGCCAAAGCCGATCGCCATCGTCGAGAAGTTGAGTTTCAGGTAGGGGATTACCTCTTCTTAAAACTACAGCCTTACCGTCAAGCTACTGTCGCATTCCGAAATTCCCACAAACTTGCCCCACAGTTCTTCGGACCTTTCAAGGTTCTAGCTCGGGTTGGATCGATCGCTTATCTCCTCGAGCTGCCAACAGATTCACAGATTCACAATGTCTTCCACATCAGTCTCCTCAAGCTCAAGTATGGGCCCACCCTTCCACCTCCTTCCTTTTTGTCTCCCCTGCCCGTCCCAATGACAGATATGTTCCAGCCCCTTTCGCAACCCGAGAAGATCCTCGCCCGCCATGTAATCTGCAAGGGGACATATCGTCCGAAGATAGAAATATTAGTTCAATGGCAAGGCGAGCCCCTCGAAGATGCCACCTGGGAAAACCAATGGTGTTTTTCCAAGTCCTATCCAAATTTTGACTTCACCCTTGCAGACAAGGACATTTCTAGCGGTGGGGATTGATACGTGCACATGCACGTACCTACATACCTATGTGTCTTGTTTCCTCTAACCTATTTCCGTGCAAGCACCTATCCACTATCTTATCCATCTTCCACCAAATTACCCACTTTGCATGCATATAGCTAGTAGTTCCATATTATTAGGTATGAGTTTACCCACTTTGCATACATATAGCTAGTAGTTCCATATTGTCACGCATGTAGTTAATTAGTTTTTCTTATTTTCATATGAGAGTTATATGACTATGTTTTTCTTATTTTCGTATGAGAGTTATATGACTATATATATGGCTGAAGTAATTAATAAAAGGCCATCAACTTTTCCTGCGCATTTCCTCGTACGTAATACATTCTCTCTCTCTTCCTTTTATCTCCTTTCTAGTGGTTTGGTCGTATCAGTGTTGTACCCAAATTCAGTTCAGTTCCTAAATGTTATCTTTCCATGGGCAGTCTCTGAAAATGGCCACCACTACTTTTTTTCAAGCCCCCTCATGGTCCATCCAAAATAAACTTCAATCTAAGAGACAGAACTTGAAGGCCAACCTAGGTTCGTCGATTGTTCTTTATTTTTATTCGTGTCTTCGTATTCATATCCATCAATTTCAGTACTGTTTTTGCTTTCAATTTTTCAATTTTAGCTTCGGTTTGCAGGAAGTTCTCGATGCTTGATGGTTAGCTGCTATTCTTCAAATGGGAGAGAACCGGATTCTATGGACTCTGAAAAGGACAAGGGAGTCAAGAGTGTCGAGCGGTTTGTCGAAGAGAAGCGCCGTAAGGAGTTATCAGCTCGTATTGCTTCTGGTGAATTCACGGTGGAGCGGTCGGGGTATGTTTAGCGGGCAAAAGCTATAAGTACATTCCTGAAAAAGCAGACCCCCATTACTTCTATTTTTCCTTCCTTCATTTCTAAAGTCACACCAAAATGAATATATCCCTTGTATTAGTACTAGAGGCAGCACACACTTTTGTATACTTGAATCAACAGAGCTACTTACACTCCACGATTTACCTCATTTTATATCGCATATACTGCATATGTTTAGGTGACAAACAACATAGAAAATTGGAGTCTATCACTTATTTGAACACTCTATCCTATTTGCCACCAAGGCACACGGTATAAAATGGGGTAATTTGTGAAGTGTTAGTAAATTTATTGTACTTGAATATGTGGCTTATGTGAGTAAAGCATGGGAGGGTGGGTAGTTAGTTTGATTAGTTTTACTACCTTACCATAGTTATTTGATGTTAGAGTAGTTATAGCAGAAGTGGGTAGTTAATTTGAGGAATTTTATTACTTTATCCCTGTTAGTTATTTGATGTTAGAGTAGTTATAGTTGTAAAAGTTTACATTTAGTAGGGATAATTTCCAAATTTACTTTTGTGACGGACCTTCAAAATTTCGTACACACCAATAAGCCTTCTCCCTTTATATATTAGGATATATGATAATTGTGGTTAATTTGGAACTCAGAAGCAAATATAAAGAAAATAATTTAAAAACTAATGTGTCAAAAGAAATTCCTAATTCTACCATACAGGTAATACGGTCACCCTATTAACCGAGCTTATTGACTCATGAAATGATCTTGCCGAGAGTTATGAAGTGACCATCACTAAATGCATATATCTGTTTATTACTTCCATATTAACCGCATAAACTGTTCAGTTCCATATAACATTGTGAAGCAGAATTTTATACTTTGCTAAAACTAATGATTTGATATACTGTGTTTTAGCAGATTTCTACACATAAGGTCACGTACTATGCAGAATAAAAGACACGTGCGTGTTAAATAATAAATACTATCATGCAAACATTGCCCACAATGATTAAAATTAGAATTAAAATAATGATTTTATTAACAACTAATAATTATTAAGTTTTATTTCCTAAAAGCATGATTTTAGTATGGTTTTCAAACACTATAATCATCTTGAATGACTTGGGAAAGAAATTGAAGGAAAAAAGTGGACATTTGATTTAAAAGGTTCCCAAACAATGCTGGGAATTTTTGAAGTTGAATTGCGGATCAGGTTGGGAATTCATTTGCTTGAAAAAGTTACAGAAAATGGCATGTTCGCGAGCAACTGATATCTTTTTATGCTTGGATTTACTTAGAGATTGTATAGGAAGTGGCTTTTTCTGGGATTGGGAATGCATTATTGGTGTTGGCATATTCATTCTTCTTACTACCTGCTGTGGGAGAGTTTCTTTTGATTGTGAAGCGGAAACGAAGAAGCATCTTTTGTTCTTGCTAGTTGAGGTAGTATAAGGCAATCCCATATGACATTGTTGACAGTATTTGCCTCGAAACTTGCTGAAGGAATTGATTTATTTTAATCTAGCTTAACCGCATATAGCAGGTAGTTCTTGCAAAATATGACTGAAGTTTCTTTCACTAATTGAGGTAATAATAATCTAGGCTACTTCATAAACAATTAATTGGGATTGCTTTTCATCACAATGTAACTGTGGGCAGTTTCAGTTTGTTACCTAGAATTTAAAAAAAAATCTAATAAAAAACTCATTTGATGCCCTTTTATCCCTTGTTTTTTCTTATTGGAAAAGTCATTTTTATGTATTATTGTAGTTCCTCATTTTGCTTTTTTGTTTTTTTTAAAATTTCCCACGGAACCAGTCTTATATCTCTTTTAAAGAATGGTTTGTCAAAGTTTGGAGCTCCTAATGGCATGCTACAGTTTCTATCGCAATGGACTGACCAGTGTGAAGATTATGCAAAGATTCCCGAAGCCAAAGGAGCAATTAGTGCTATTCGGAGTGAGGCTTTTTTTATTCCCTTGTACGAGCTTTACCTCACTTATGGAGGCATCTTCAGATTGACATTTGGTCCGAAGGTTTGATTTCTTTTATCACTTAGTTATTTCTCCTACTGTTGAGAATAAATGAATCTTATTTAGTTTTGAGTGTGCAAACTCTGTCTACAAGTGTTTGATTATTTTTAGACTTCTGCTGCAGTCTTTCTTGATAGTTTCTGATCCTTCTATTGCTAAACACATATTAAAGGACAACTCAAAGGCTTATTCAAAGGTGAAGCAACCGAGTTGACATTTATGTCTTGATATCGGTTCTTTCTTGTTTTTCTCCTTTAGTTTGATTTATTTGACCACTACGAATCTGTTTTTATTTTCCAAGAACGGTTCAACTCCTTGATTTCCAGGGCATTCTTGCGGAAATTTTAGAATTTGTGATGGGAACGGGACTTATCCCAGCCGATGGGGAGACATGGCGTGTTAGACGACGCGCTATAGTCCCAGCATTGCATCAGAAGGTATCATGATGGCTTCACAAGTTTGCTTCTGTTTGGTTTGATTGTTTTCTTGTCGTGTACTAGTGTTTATTGTTTCTTATACTGCGATGGACAAAAATTCCATAGTTAGCATGAATTCGTTTCAAAGATAAGATCTTTCTATTTTGGCATTTGTGGTATCCTTATAATCTGCTGTTATAGTACGTAGCAGCAATGATCGGTTTGTTCGGACAAGCTGCAGACAGACTTTGCCAAAAGCTTGATGATGCCGCCTCAAATGGAGAAGATGTAGAGATGGAGTCACTTTTCTCCCGATTGACATTGGACATTATTGGAAAAGCAGTTTTCAATTATGATTTCGATTCTTTAACAAATGATGCTGGAATAGTTGAGGTATTGAAAAACTTCAGTCTTGTTTATCGTTGGCATTCAGCTAAGGGCGATTTAGTATGCACTGAATAATGCATTTTGCCTTCCTATTTTGCTTGCTTAGGCTGTATACACAGTCTTACGAGAAGCAGAAGATCGGAGTATTCAACCAATTCCGTTTTGGGAGATCCCCATATGGAAAGATATATCACCTAAGCAAAGGAAGGTCACTGCAGCCCTCAAGCTGATCAATGAAATACTTGATGACCTCATTGCAATATGTAAGGTGAAGTTCTTTCTCTGTCCGTACTCTGTCTATAGTTGTCATGCTAGTGTTAGACCATGTGCCTTGCACGAGGCTTGTGGTTAGTCAAATGCTTAGTATTTCCAAATTTTTGTTGGTATTAGAAAATCGATGGTGTACTTAGTGTACTACAATAGAAAATAAATGTAATCACAAAAGATGACGATAGCATACAAAATGTTGTTGGTTTCCATCTTCTTGATCTCATATGTTGTGGTCAACATAACTGATCAAATACCATAAATCTTAAAGACGGTTTGGCATATTAGATAGTTCAGTAGAAGTAGTCATAACTATACAGGTAACTAGTGCTAAGCTGTTCAAGGTAAACCAGCTTGTGAAGTGACAACAATAATGGAACGCTTGATTTCTAACACTATATTACTGTGTTAACAGAGACCAAAAGTAAAACATCCTAATTCCTCATCACTACCTTTCCTTAAAATATTATTTGTCTACCTATCCCACTTAGGTTCTTATAGCAATTCACTAGAATTTCATGATCGTGTGTCGCATGATTTGGTAAGAGTTATATTGTTATTTTATTATATATGTATGTTTAGTATTCTTTGTATTAGGGTGTGAGGGTTTCTTTGTCTTTTTGCCTTGTACTCACTACTCACTAGCTATATATTATATGTGTATTAGGATAAAGTAATTAACTAACCCTAAATACTATTCATTATATCTAATAACATGGTAAGGAGACTTGTATCCTAACCCTAGCCCTAGCCCTAACCCTAACCCTAACTCTAACTCCTGCCATTAGCCGTCGTCAACGTCAAACACCGGTGCCGACGCAGTTGCCTTCTTCTCTAGATCCTCATCCATCGATCAACACCAATCATCATTGTCGTCGTCGATCTAGTTGAAACCTTAACCCATGAAACCCCTAATATTCGAAATCGTAAACTACTATCGCTGTCGCCATCAACGATGGTGGCTAACACTGTCGGTGGCGTCGTTGCAAAGAGGTGTTGTTGCTTTGACCACCAATCTGTTTCCATGGCGATTTGATTCTCCATTGCGATATGTTTCTTCGCAATATGTTGCTTCGCAATTAGGATTTCTTCGCTATATGTTCTTCCGCAATTTGTTGTTCGTATGGTATGTTGTTCCTCTAATATGTTGGTTCTCTCTGTCAGGATCTGGTTAATAGTGATGTTTTAAGTGGTATTATGTTCGTTTTGGTACTTGTGGTTGATCTCTAGTCTATATGGTTTGGTTGGTTCTTCGTTGGTGGTTGTTTTTTTAGGTTGATTTCTTGAGTTTCTGCTCCTTGATATTCCGTAATCTATTTCTCATGGCTTCAACTTGTATTTCTACTTTTCCATGGTCTCGTGAGATGTTATGTACCACCTCTGTGGGATTGAATGGTAAAAATTATGTTTTGTGGGCTAAGGCTGTTGCAGGGTATTATATTGGAAAGATAAAATGTAGTTTCTTAACGGATGATCCTCCTCTGGCTACTGATTCTAAGTTTACTACGTAGACGACTGAGGATGCCTGGATTCATATGGTTATCGAACAATATAGCGCGTCATAAATGGTACATTGGTTTTCTTGCCTACTGTCAAACTTGTGTGGCGCAAGGCTCAAGCATTATATTCTGATGTAAATAATCGGACCTTCATGAGACTTATTTTTCTCTTGCCTTGGGTGGATTGTCCTTAAAAGATTATTATGCCAAATTTTGCTTTACTTGTGAGAAGCTCATATTTGTTAGCCTATTTCTTCTAATGTTCAGGTTATGCAGCGCTAACGCGAGTCTATGCACATAACTCGATTCTTATCTGGGTTACCTTCCTTTTATGATCCTATTTTTCATAACTTTTGGATGCTAGGGACTTTCCTTCTCTCAGTGAGGTCTTTAGCTGTCTTCGTTAGCCCTCTGTATTTGATTCTATTTTAGCTCGATGTAGAGAATCACTTTTTGCATGTTGATTTTACTGAGGAGGTTTATATGGAGCAACCATCTGGGTTTGTTGCTCAAGGGGAGCATACTCGGGTTTGCCGACTTCGTAAAGCACTTTATGGGCTCAAACTGTCTCTGAGAGCTTGGTTTAACAAGTCTAGTGATGTTGTCCTACAGTTTGGCATGCGCCTTTGTCAGTCAAATCATTCAGTCTTTTCTCTCGCATCTGTTCGGAGAAAAAACATTGTTAATTGTTTATGTGGATGATATCGTCATTATGGGTTGCGGAGTTGAAGGAGTTCATACAACAATAGTCTTATAACAAGGATTTGGGTAGAGTACGATACTTCTTAAGTGTTGAGGTGACTCTATCGAAGGATGAAATTAGTTTGTTTCAGCGCATGTATGTTCTGGAGTAGATACACTCATCGATCCCAATGTCAAACTCTGTGTTGATCAAACAGAGTTGCGTCCTGGTCCTGACCAATATCATCGATTTGTTAGTGAGTTGAATTATCTTGCAAATCACGCTCCCTGATATTTCATTTGTAGTTAGTTTGGGGAGTCAGTTTATGTCTGCACCTCAACTTCCTCATTGGGAGGTTGTTCCTCGTATTTTGAAGTATCTTAAGGCTTATCAGGATGGCGTCTATTTTATTTAGCCAATAGTCATTTACGTGTTAGCACATTTAGTGATTCAGATTGGACAGGAAGAACTTCTGACAGGAGATCCACTACTAGCTATTGTGCTCTCCTAGATGGTAATATTGTGACTTGAAAAAGTAAGAAGCAAACCCTTGTTGCAAGATCTAGAGCATAAGCTGAGTAATATGCCATGACACACTCTGTGTGATGTTATTCGGATGTTGAAAGATTTCAAGCTAAAAATCTCATATTAAGTGAGGAACCTAATCATAGAGGCGCTTGTAAGGAGAAGTACTAGAGAGAAGTGGAGTGGGCATCATATTCGATAGATAAGCTGCAGTAAGTGTAGCCTTGTTTCTGAAAGAAGAGGAAGAAAAATAAACAGACCGAGCAATATCAAGGACATGACCATACTTGCTTTCAGCTCGACCACTGTGTTTGAGAGTGTCGTAACTTGAAGATCAATGTGATTGACTAGATAAGAATTCCTGTTAACGTGGAAAGAATGTCCACCTAAATGAAAGAAGAATTTCAACATAAGTAGAAAACTAAGTTTGAACCATGTAGTTTAAAGTGATACTTTTTTATGAAAATTAGATTGTTGCGTTATTAAGTAAAGCCACAATAACACAATAACCTACTATAATCATCTATAATGGAAACATTGTCCAAGAACCACCCTTTGTAGCATGGAAATGACCCAATCAATTACTACGAACAGTATGAAAGGATAAATCCAAACCGAAGGTAATTTCGTGAAAGGTAGTAAATCATTTTGCCAACCTCTTCCCTTTGAAATGACAATAATTTTCTCAAAACTTTTGGAACCTGATTAAATTAGGATTTTCAAACTTCCACTAGGCAAATGACGATTAGAATTTTGATCTAAACAAAAAGATGATATGTTGTGAAAGAGACTGCACCGAACTGTGCAAGCCCTCGAGAGTGTAGATATCAACAACTTTATGGTCAATTTCACTTTGGTTGTTGGATGACTAACCCTCTTCTACGCAACCAGAAGAAGAAAACAAGACATTTTAAACCAGAGTCGAGACAATTAAGCAACTGAAAAAAGGCTCGAGATATTTGAGGAACATAGAATATATTCTTGATAGAAAGTAAAGGGGATGAAGTAGGAACTTCCCGCCAATAGAAATGACATGCATATGGGGATGCATATGCAGTGGCCAGGGGCAGCTCCCATGTGCGCCCACTCAAAATTAATTTATTTTATTAATAACTTGAAACATTTTTTTTGTCATTGGGTAAATTTGTGACTAAAGTAAGATATTTTAGTCTTATGTATATATCAAAACTAAAGATATAATCCAAAGACTTTTCAATTTTTTCTGTTTTATTGATATGATATATACTTGTTTGATCATAAATTATTTGTTTGGCTGGGGCGTTCAACTTTTTATTTTATTTATGTTCAACAATCATGTAGGAATACTTTAAAAGAAAGTTATTAGCAAAATGATCTCATTTTAAAAACCTATGGAGGTCAATTTGAAAAATATATGTAGCGATGAATGTTTCAGTTATTGTGTACATTTTAGTTATATTTGGAGGAAGTGTGCATTATAAATTATTGCTAATAGTAATGAATGTTAAAGGGAAGTATCATCTCCTTGTAATTGCCTAGAGAAATAAATTTTAGATTCGTAACAGATGTTGTGCCCCCACTATATCACATTTCTGGGTCTGCCACTGGAAGTGGCAGTACTAATTTGAATGCAGGAAAAAACACAATCATTGCGTTGACACAAATCAAGAGTCGTTATGAGAAGAACTACAATAAAATCTTAGTGGCTGGCATAGTTATTAAAGGTGCGCCTAGGCTCGAGGCTCACCAAGGCTCAGGTCTGGTGCCTTGACCAGGGCAAGGCGAGGCTCCTTCACTAAGGCGTGCACTTTTTTGCGCTTCGCGCGCCTTGACGAAAAAGTGTCTTTTTAGAAAAAAGGAAATA
Organism: Arbutus unedo; assembly: GCA_014822125.1. NCBI lineage: Eukaryota > Viridiplantae > Streptophyta > Magnoliopsida > Ericales > Ericaceae > Arbutus > Arbutus unedo. The sequence continues at coordinate 12,039 of JABCMJ010008053.1, forward strand.
AGTGAAAAAGAAGACGTACATGTCGATTATATCACAAACATTACTCCTGCCTCTGACTCTCTCATGATCGCGATCTCACCAAGCCTCCAGGTATGTTTCGTCGATCTATGTCTTTGTCTCTCTATCTCTCTCACATACTCACTCTCTATCTCGTTCTCTGTCTCTCACCAAAAGGACAAAATTCCTAATTTGCCTAAGTAACACTTTGTATATTGTCGTATAATACAATTAAGTTATTATGTTTGTATATAATAAATATGTATATATATAATAAAGCTATTGGGTTTCTTTGGCCTTTGTGATACATATCTTATTCCTAATGGAAGTTTCAGTGGGTGAACTCATACTATTCTATTTATTTTTCTTATGCACTTATCATTTTGTATTTTCTTATACACACACCCATATGTACACATATGTATATGTACATATGAGTGTGTGCATGTCTCTTGCCTTGCCTTGAATAGCTTGGTCGATTGTTTACTGTTGACTGTTGAACATTATATATGTATATATATATATTGTTTTTTTTTCTCGTTTAGGTAAGCCTCGCTTCAAAAAATCCCGCGTCTCGTCTCATGCCTAGGCTCCAAGGAACCTTTGCGTCTCGCGCCTTAAATAACATGGTGGTGGGTAAGATACATATTACCTGACTAATTGGTTATCATGCCAGAAGCTTGTGGAGGAACTCTCTTGGTGTCAGACACAAAAGCTAGATCAGCTAAAATTTCTCAGACAAGTAGGGATAGCAACATGGCGGATTGGGGACGGATTCTACCATCTCGACTTTCGATTCCCACAGTTGATACATGCCTCCATCCCCACACTGCTCCTCGAATGGGGAATCATCTCAACCTTTCATTCTCATCCTAAAATAATTTCATGATAAAATAATAATTTTTTTTTTTTTTGTAATTTCAGTAAAATAATGACAAAAAATGATTCCCAAAAATATATTTTTAGTAATTAGAAGAAATTGTACATAAGAAAAAAGAGTGGGGATTGGAGCAGGGATTGGGGAAGGGCTCGAAGCGAAGGTACATGAACCGCCTATGATCCAATCCCGGATTTTTTTTGACAAGTACTGCTAAAAGGAAAAAATAGCTAACAAGATATTGGACAGAGAGACAGTAGCACCGAGAGTGAACCAAGCAAGATTAAGACCACATTGAGATCATCTAATCACATTTTGCTATTGTATGAGCTTGGCCATCATCTCCACACATTGCCTATTGGTTTTGATTTAGATGCTTTAACATGGTATAAGTGCTAGGTTGTCACTGGGTTTTTGACAAGACTCATACGTCTGATTGCCATTTTTTGTGTTGTAAGTCCACTTTGTTTTCTCGTGATCCCTATGTAATGAATCCTTCATTTATTTCTTGAGATGCGAGTCAAGAATTGCACGTGCAGAATTGTTAAGATCTTGTCTCACATTGGTTAATTTTTATCTTCTAAACTTGTATACGATCCCTGGTTGGCGCCAATTGGTTTTTAGTTAGATGCTTTAGCAAGTTCCGTTTCACTAAATTAACTAGTTTGGAGAATGTGTACCATGTTTCAGATTGTGTTCTAAACAAATATAGTTAGATATTTTATGTTTACTTGCATTTTGATTCCATATTATTTGTTGGTGGAATTGCAGAGGATGGTAGAAGAAGAAGAGTTACAGTTTCATGAAGAGTACATGAATGAACAAGATCCTAGTATACTACACTTTCTGTTGGCATCAGGAGATGATGTATGACTTATTTTCTGGATGTGGAAGGTTTGGTTGCCTACATGGTGGACTTGAGATCTTCTAATGGGTCTATATGTAACTATGTAGGTTTCTAGCAAGCAACTTCGTGATGATTTGATGACAATGCTTATAGCTGGACATGAAACATCCGCTGCAGTGCTGACATGGACTTTCTATCTTCTTTCAAAGGTATGTGGATGGACCTGTCGGTGTTCAGTTTAATTAGGAGGACTTGCACTTTATTTATCATAAAATGGGACATGTCACACCTGAAATAGAGAAGTGACTGGTTGTTTACCACAATGCCGTAACCAGCAGAACACACAGTCCGAAACAAAATAATATCATTGAACACTGAACGACCAATCTTTGTTAATTAAACTTAAAGGCAAATGGGTCTTAATCATGACCATGAGGCACAACCATCCCATAAACTGAACTATTAAAAATGTACCACTAACAATAAAAGTAATTCAAATTTGACCAAACAAGTTGTGAATGCGAAAGAAAGAAACAAAATCCTAGCACTAAAATGCAATATCATATGGAGGTCAATACAAGAATTTTGCAAGATGCTGTCAAAGTCCTTGCCAATGTCTCGACTCTCCTAAATAGTGTTATTGCACTAAACGTCAGCTGAAAGCTCATAGAATGACAAAGCACCTATAGTAGAATAACTTTTCTACAATGGGAATTTAAATAACTATTAGGGTAATATACATAAAACCCCATTCATTTATCACTTGGTTTCACTTAACCCCCTTCATCTTCTAATTGTCTCAATGTACCCCTGATCTTTCCAAATGTAACGATCGATCCCTTTTGGTTTGACGCAGTTAGAGCAGAATACGATAAGTAGTCATGTCCGTCAATCAAAAATGGGTCAATTGTTACATTTGAAAAGATCAAGGGTACATTGGGACAATTAGAAGATAAAAGGGGTTAAGTGAAACTAAGTGATAGATTAAGGGGTTTTATGTAAATTACCTTAACTATTATTATCATTAACAATAATGAATCTCAATGGTAATGATACATGATATCCAAGAACATTGTCAAACCATAACTAAATAGTACCAAATGCCCATGAATAACTCAAAATTGGATCTAATATAGTACGTGGAGTCACCACGAGTATGAAACTTTTCCTTTAGATGATCGGATGAAGGTCATCAGTAGCCAAAAATGAAGATGAGACTAATTTTCTTAAAGAATATGCATTTAAAGACTAACTTTTCCTTTACCACATACCAATTTAAGTAACCAAACATAAATATACATTTCAACTAACAATTGACAAAGATTTTTTTTAAAGTAACTACAAGGGGACGGGAAAATTTCCAAAACGTAACACGATACACCACCTACTTGGGTCTAAAAGTAACGCAATCCCTTGCTCAAAATGAGACTACCCTATACAAAATGCACACATCATCAGAAAATATTTGTTGTATAGCATTATCTAGATTAGTTTAAACTAGGACTATTATTATCCTAAACCTAAGTCACCAGAACCATAATTCCAACCAAACTGCATCCATCAAAACCAAAGCAACCAACACGTTGCAAACACAAACATACACACTGCCATGCCCAACCTAAATCCTTATGCTCTTCCATGGATTCACACTCCAAGCCTCCATGCTCAAGGATGAACTTACTATATTTTAGTTGAAAGCTTCAAATGATATGTTACATGCTCAAGAAGTTCACAACCCACAACACTACCACACTTCATTGTACATGCCTCCGTTTATATTAGCAACACACAAGAACACACAACACCAACCCAAGCCATGCACCCCTATTGCTCACCGCACCACTGTCACACACAACCTTCATCTCTCTCCCTCTCCCTCACTCTCTCTCCAATCCCACCAACCCACATCACTAAAACGAACCAACATATACCACCAAAATCTTATACTCCACACATGAACCCAATACATCCTCCAAACGTAGAAAAAGAAATTATGGATACAAATGAATACTATAGGAAACCTACCTCACCAAGAAATTGAGGAGTTGTAGAATTATTGTGAAGAAATCTGTGCATGATTTTATTGAGGAATTTTCAACTCAAAGGAATTATTACTGCATCAAATTGCAAGTGACACCTACCATGATAAGTTGATAACTCTTTTATGAGCATGTTTATTTTTTATTCAAGAACAATTTGTTTTTTTAGGTTATATTATTTGCTTGAAGTTCTAATCTTCTTTAGGTTTATCGACTAAAGTGGGATGTTTTGTTGGATTTACTTGCTCTTTGAGGGCTAGTGGACTAGTATTTCTTGTCTAACAAGAAAGTTGAGCTCACTGTCTATAACAATAGATTCATGTATGATTGGGGCTTATGAGTGTGAAATTATTATAAAAAAGGTCTACGGGGTTTTCGCATGCCTGTGGAGATCAAAGATGGAGAAACGCCATTAATTGCTTATGGCCCTGAGAAGGGAAGTGGGTTGTTGAGTGCTCAAGTGCAATTTGTCCTCTAGAAATTTCTCATTGTGTAGAGTGCATTTTGAGGAATAGGGAAGTTTTGTGGACGCATGTTTATATATTTTGTATGCACATCCAAAAACGTGGGGACTATTGAGCTTGGTACCATAAGAATATTAAAGCTTTTGTGGAACAAGAATTTACAATAGAGTGCTTAGTATGCCAACCAATGTACCAAAGCATCTTGTCCAACAAGTTATGATGTTTGAGTTAGACAATTTTCCTGGAAGTGGTAATTATTTGAGTTATTTTTTTGAAGATTTCTTTCTATGTCGCTGATGAGCAATGCCTTATATGGATTCTAGATTTATTTTATTTAGTTTAATTGGGGAAGTACATTTGAATTAGACAAGGTGCCAATGAGGAACCACTAGTGGAAAAGAAATTAAGATGAATAAAAGAAAAAGAATGAAATAGAAAAATATGCCCTATCAAGACATAAGCACAGGATCGAATTCGGACGATCTTATTTTTTTCCTAAAGCTTTCCTGTAAAAAATCGCTTTTACTATTCATTGGGCAACTTGCCTATACAGATATTATTTTATCCATGTCTTTTTCGAATCGCCCATTGCCTAAGTTACATGGACTCCTTTAAGTGCATAAAGTACCCATGCAAACTCTTGACACTTAGGTAAGAATATGTGATGTGTTTGGTATATAAGTTGAACATTTAACTAGTAAGCAAGAAATTGGGCTTGTGTAGATTGGTTGGAAGAAAAATTTTCAACCAAGCTGGTCTTGGGGGGTTCTCTCTTTTTGCACTCGCCAACCAACCTCAAGGCCTTGAAACTTACAATTTTGATGTTTCAAATACCGGTTTCATGGGTTTGCAATTTGGAAAGAAGAGTAAAAAAAAGAACAGAAAAGAGACTCTCTTTGAAGGATAAGCATGGGGAAGAGGGGGGATGACTTATGAGGGAAGGAACTTGTATGGAGAGAGAGATGGGATATTGGAGATCTAGGAGAGAGAATCAAAAGGTGGTGGGGCCGGAGGACAACTGTAACAACCCTAAAGAGAGGTTTGAAATGGAAGGCAAGGTTATAGGTGAAAGTAGGGGTTCTCCCGTCAAGGAGATAATATGGTTGGGTAGGGGCTAATGATGTTATGTCGGTAGGAGTATGTATTGTGCATGAGGTATATGGCGGGTTACTCGTGGGATGGTAATTTAAAATGTTTATCAACCAACCTGCATACAACCTTTATAGGATTGGTCTTACTTATCCTACTCACCCTTCCAAACTGCATGGGTAAGCACGCATTGGCAAGTATTTTGGACGCCCTTTGCTACATAATAAGTAATTCAACTTTTCCACAGATAGATGCTTAGGTGTTAAAGTTTGTCCAACATTGACCTGAGAGTTATCATCCACAAACACAACAAAGTACTGAAAATCAAAGCGTGACAAAATACACATAGGACCCCAAACATTTGAATAAACTAAATGTAAAAGACTAGACATACGACTCTTTACTCTTGGGGAAAAGGGAGCTAAGTAATGTTTACTAAACTCGTAGATTTCACATGGTAAAGCGTCGACCCGACTACACAATGGAACCAGTTGTTTGAGAGTTTGAAGCGACGGATGGCCAATACGACAATCATATTGATATGCTAACATTGAAGAGTGAAGTGCAACAGAAGGAAGCTCGTCAGCAACAAAATAGTTTAGGCCACCACGTTCAGTACCCCCACCAATGTTCCTCCTCGTTTTGAGATCATGATTTAAGGACTTGATAATTTTACTAACGGACATAAGACAAAAGGAAATCGAGGAATGTGTAAAATAGAATTCAATGAAAGGTCTTGATCACATGGTATTCGAGCCTACATCTTTCAAACCCTAACTCGTAGCCTCCATTTTGTTGTTGCCATCTTACGCCATCGGCCTCCTTTGACTTCACCCTCAGTGTCGATCTCTCTGGTTGTATCAAACTATCTGGTGCAAGATCAAATCCAAATTAAATCCGAGTCGAAATCCTTCGATCTCCGTTGATCTCCATTAGCAGTCGCAACCATCACCATCATCGATCTCTGGTGTCCACACCTATTCGAGTCGGTCCCAACGATTGCAATAATCACCATCATCGATCTTTGACTTACACCCCTGTTCGAGTCAATCTTTGGCATCGCCTGAGAGATCTAAACTCTTGCGTCCAATCTGTTCATAATTGTAAACCCTATTTTTGTTCACTATGTTCGTTGCTCGCTCTCATGCCAAGGTTCATGCCACGGATCTGATCTAGCTCTCTCTCTCTAGATCTCACTGTTGGATCTCTGTTTGGTACTGACCGCTAAATGATTGTTGTTGTTGCTCTCCAGATTTTCATGTGAGTGAGTATTCTTGGTGTTGATTTTGGTGGGCATCGTCATGTTGATTTGTTGCTCTTGTTATGCAATGCTGGATTTACAAGTTTTGGTCCTTGCTGTGATTCTTTGTTGTTGATATCTGTTGCCTTGTGATCAAGTGGTAGTTATTTATTCATTTGATTTGGTGTTTGTTTTGTGCATCATACCATGGCTTCTCAGCCGATTTCTGATTCTACTTCTATTGTAGCTACTAGTTTTTTTGGGTCTCCATGGTCTCTTGATATGATGTCCATTACCTATACACGATAAATGGCAAAAAAATTGCCCCTTGGGCGAAGGCAGTTGAGGTATTTCTTTTGACCAAGATATAGTTTTATTTTTTGACCGATGATCCTCCTTGAGAATGTGATTCTAAATTCGCTGCATAGACGGTTGAGGATGTATGGATTCGCATCAGTTATGGAATAGTATGGAGTTTCATATTAGCGGCACTCTAGTTTTCTTGTCAACTGCCAAACTTGTGTGGCGCTAGGCTCAGGAGTTATATTTTGGGGTTAACAAGAGCAAGAGAAAAATAGTTCTCATAAATATCATAAGTCTTGCGTAGATTATTAACACCCAAATACAACTCTTGAACCTCATTTTGGCAGTAGGTAAGAAAACCACAAGACCATTAATCTACTGCTCCGTACTAGTACACAATTAAATACGATTCCAAGCATTCTCAGTTGTCAATGCAAAATGTTTCGTATCACTATTCCTTGGGAGATCGCCAGTCAAATAAGAAAAATGCATTATACCCAAAAAAACAAACACCTCGACCGCCTTAGTCAAATAGCATAATTCTTTCTATTCAACCATGTGGAGGTAATAGACAACATATTAGGAGACCCAGCCGTAGTAGAAAAATTAGGGTCAATGCCAAAGGTAGGGCTAGATGTAGAACTAGAAGCCATTCCGACAAACCAATGACCAACAGAAGACACCACTATGAACAATTAACAGAAGAAACAACCGTCAACAACAAATCACTTGTCTAGGCAGGAGGCTTACATGAACAAACACAAACAAACAACAAAACTTCACCCTTCCAGCATCAGAAAGTCATGAACACTCAGGTACCAATTGGATGTAACTAAGGTCAACGATTGACCAATATTGAACGACAACCATCCAATGAGCCACAGACAATAGCAGAAACAAAACAAACCATAAACATCAACCATCAACCACAACCATCACATGAACACCAAACATCAATCACAACACAATATATCGATCACATGAATTAAAAAAAGATAAAACAAACGAGAACCAATACAATAGCACTAGATTGATCAAGTCCATAGAGCAATACAAATTGTGTAGATTGGTATATAAGGGAGATTAGATGCAGCTAGAAATCAGATTGTAGGCGGCAAATCGTGCAAGCGAGAGATTAGAAATCAAAGATCGAGTGGCGTAGAGGGTGAGAGAAGAAGATCCCATTTTTTTCACAAATCGTATTCGAGTTTTACAAGGTTTCCGGGGTTTCATAGAGGATTTCAAGGGTTCACAAAGGGTTTTGGAGGGTCCCTAGACTTAGACGAACATCATAGGTGCTTTGACGGAGACTGGCAACAGTAGTTGATGACTGGTTCACGGTGGTTATTAGGTTTTGGGAAGTATAGGCCTTGATACCATGTTATTAAAGCTAATCAAGTGTTTAGGGTGTTAACAAACAATAACACACGTGTAATATACTGAAGAGAGAAATGAAGTATAACCTTATAATAAAAAGCACACTAACTCCTACCAGTAAGTTCCAGTTTTTGAAAACAATTTACTTTTACTTTTTCTCAACAATAATTTTGCATGTGGGGTATTGCATTATGTTTATTGTACGATAAATTATGGCTGGCGGGTTTACATCCATGTCTATTTCCATGTTAAAATAAACATCTTACCATTTAGATTACATGAACATCATATGCTAGGATGGTCGTTTCATGTGACACATTGAGCTTGTTCTTTGAGAAAAAGGAAAGGATCGTTTTCCTACCTCAGGGTGCTTCAAAAAATTTGCTAGGGGTGTGGACTAGGGTGAGTAAGGAAGTTAGCTCAATATTGTAGGCTTAGGCTCTCTAGCTGAAATTTAGGGTCGTTGACATCTAAAACCATGGAGGTAGTCGATGGTATGATCAAGAGGAGCATAATTATAGCTGCATAATTATAGCTTGCTTACATGAACCTAAGTGGGTTAAAGAGCGTACTAAAGAAATAGTGTATTCCGGGTATAAGCTTTATTACATTGGGAAGGATAGCTGCATAATGGGGTGGGAGTAATTGTAACTAAACACCTTAACAAATACATAGTCTCCGTCATGAGAAGAGGACTCCGTCATGAGGAGAGGAGATGGGATTATTTTAATTAAATATGTTATTAGAGAGACTATAGTCATGTTATTAGTGCCTAAGCACCCCAAGTAAGCTTGGATGATCATGCGAAACGATAGTTTTGGGATCATGTGGGTGAGATGGTGCAAGGGATACTTTTGGGAGAAAAGATATTCATAGGTGGTGATTTCAACAGACATGTAGGCGTTATTAAGCAATGATATGAAACAATCCATGGCAGTGTTGGTTTTGGCTCCAAAAATGAACCTGGAAAGAACATTTGGACTTTGTAGTGGCTTTTGATCTTAGAATTGTAGACACTTTCTTTGAAAAGAGAGATGAGCACCTAGTGACCTTTAAAAGCAGGTGTAATAGCAGTTAAATAGATTATTTTCTTATGAAATGCGCAAATTACTTAGTACATAACGATTGAAAGGTCATACTTGGAGAGTGTTTGGTGGCATAACATAGGCTTTTCGTCCTAGATATTTGCTTGGTATGTCGATAGGTAATGATTGAAGAGAGTAGAAATTGACAAACTAGATGGTGGAGTCTATGAGGAGAGGACTTGGGGTTGTTCAGAGACAAGTTTAAAGATGCAAGATGGGATGTGCGAAATGTAATGGTGTGCCGCATTAGAAGCAAAGCAATAAATCCTTGGTGGTGGTGGACTGATGAGGTCTAAGCTATAGTGGAAGCTATAAAAGAGTGCTTTAAAAAGTGGTATATGTGTGTATACAAGGATACATGTGTATATACAGTATAGCGATACCTTGGTTAATTTCAATGTGTAACTATGGCAGTATAGCTTATTTGTTTGATTTGCTACTGGTTTTTTAGTAGGTTATTAAGAAATGTCAAGCGAAGGTAATCAGACGGACCCCGCTTGGAAGTATGCAACTTTGGTGGATCCCGCACATGTTACAAAATTCAAGCGCAATTTTTGTGGCCATATAACGAATGGCGGGGTTGGTCGAGCAAAGCAACACCTTGTGGGTGGTTATAGGAATACAAAATCGTGCTTAAAATGCCCACCCGAAGTAAGAATAGAGATTCAAGAATATATTGCGAAAAAATAAACATTGAAACGTCAAGTGAATATGTTACCGCGTACCGGATATTGATGATGATACTTTCGACGATGATGAAGATGATGTTGTGGAGCTAGATGGACGTGGCAAATCCATTGGGGGCAGTCAAGGTTCTGTTTCCAAACCTAAGCCAAATAAGCCAAAGACTAAAGGGCCTATGGATTTATTTTTCACACACAATCCTGACGTTGTTGTACAAAATTGAAAAGGGAAGCGGACAAAAATTGATGCAAATGACCCTTGTAGGAAAGAATTAAGAGATTGAGCGCTTGTCAGATTCACGAGGTGGATGTATGATGCCGGTATTCCCTTTAAGGCATTAAACTATGCAAGTTTTGGGCCCGCAATTGAAGCTATTGAGCAATATGGTCCGGGCATGAAACCGCCAAGTTTCCATGAGGCACGGGTTGCCTATTTGAACAGGGAGTTGAAACATACAAATAATTTGATGAATGATTATAAAGAGGATTGGGTGAAGTATGGACGTTCTATGATGGCAGATAGTTGGATTGATCGGAATGGAAGGACCTTAATCAACTTTCTAGTAAATGGCCCAAGAGGAACAATGTTTGTTGAGTCCATAGATGCCTCGCGAGTATGTTGAGCTAGTTGGTGAATGCAACGTGACTCAAGTTGCCGTGTGCCTTGACAAATGTAGATGCCATTAACCATTTGTACTCTTACTTCATTAATAAGGCTCTAGTACATTTTGTAGTAAAATTTTTTTTTGTTTGTATTCATTATTTCTTTCGGTCTAAACTCCTAACAGGAAAACATTTGAAGTAAAGTGGCCACGTCTTTATTGGACCCATTGTACAATTCATTACCTTGACTTGACGGTAGAAGACATCTTCAAGATACCACATATGAAGATGGTTTTCGAAAGGACCATTACTATGAATGGTTTTATCTACGCTCAGGCAGGTTTACTCAATATGATGAGATGGTTCACATGAGAAAAAAATATGGGTTCCAGAAGTTAGATTTGCAACTGCTTTCCTCACATTAGCAAGGATTTATCAACAAAAGAACAACTTGAGGAAAATGTTTGTTTTAGAAGAATTGGCAAGTAGCAAATGGGCAAAAGAGTAACAAGAAAAAAATGTGGCCAAATTTATTATGATGCTGCCTTTTTGGAACGTCGTCTATACTCTTAAGCTTGTGGGTCCTCTTATTAAAGTATTGAGATTGGTTGACACCGAGAAAAAAATTGCCCATGAGATACATTTATGAGGCTATGGATAGGACGAAAGAAAGTATAGCCAAATCATTTGGTAAAAAGATTGAGAAATATCATGATGTCTTCAAAATTATTGACCATAGATGGGAAATTCAATTTCATCGTCCTTTGCATGCTGCTAGGCATTTTTGTGAATCCTGAGTTTTATTACTCAAACTCATAAGCTCAGCAGGATTTGGAGGTCATGACCGGGATATATAATTGCGTAACAAGGTTGGTTGAAGACCAAGACACTGAAAATAAGATCACTTCTGAAATGACCGTGTACACGAAAGCCGAGGGACTTTTTGGAATGCCACTACCAGTTAGACAAAGAAATACAAGAGCACCAAGTAATCCTTCATAATACCTTAGTAAAATTACCTTATATCATGATGTCATCTACTTTGATTACAATAGCTAATTATTTATATTTCCCAGCTGATTGGTGGGTTGCATATGGTACTTAAATTCCTAATTTTCAAAATCTGCCATCAAAGTCTTAGCCTTACGTGTAGTGCTTCCGATTGTGAACGAAACTGGAGTGTGTTTGAAAGTGTGAGTATCTATCTCTTAAGTTCTTATTTTCTAGTAGCTATTTTTACTTCCTTATATTAAGTGATATTTTTGTTATAATTATTACAGCTTCCCAGCAAAAAAGGAAAGAGACTGCAATAGAAACGCCTCAGTGATTTGGTGTTTATCAAGTATAACAGGGCTTTGAAACGTCGATATGATATGCGAGATACAATTGATCTCATATCGTTATTTGATATTGATAAGAGCAATGAATGGTTGCGTGGGAGGATAGATGGAGAATCAGACAAAAGTGATGAACCGGTGTTTGAGGATGCTACTTTGTCGTGGGGTGATGTTGTTAGAGCTTCTAGTGTTAGAGAAAGTAACAAAGCAACTAGAGCAACAACATTAAGAGCACATCCAAACTCATCAAAGGGTTCCACGTCAAATTAGTTCCAATTGATAGATAAAGAAGAGGCAAATTCTGAGGACAACGAAGAAGAGGAAGATGTGGAGGGTTACAAATCCGTTGATGATGGTGAAGATGTGGATGTGGATTTACTTGGTGTTAATTATGAGGATGATTAGTAGTCTTTTATCGAATCTGGCATTTTAGTTCTTATCCATGCAGGTGTTATTTGAAATTTGTTGGATGTTTTTATGGTCATTTTAAGTGGTACAATTTCTCAAATTCATTGTCGTGGTGTTTACTATTTGATGTATTGATATGTTCTATATTTGTTTTTTTTCTTGTCTAGGTGTGCCTCGCTTCAATAAAGCTTGCGCCTAGGTTCGAAGAGACCTTTGCACCTCGTTGCGCCTCTCGCCTTAAATAACTATGTGTGCGTCTCTCTTTGCATCATTTGGAAATATTCAACGACCATTCTTTTGGTTTTAGACTAAAGTGAAATCATCCGTCCAAATTAACCAATTTGTCAAGCTCGCACAAAATGTGAGTAGAAAAGAAATAAGTCTCGAGTCAAAGTCAAATTCATAAGCAAAACTACAATGTTGCCCTGTTCTCTTTCTCTTTTTTCCCTCCCCTTTTTCCCCACCTTTTCGGGCACCGTTCTCCCTCTCCTTCATCTCCTATTCTCTCTATCTTCCCCTCTTTCCCTTTGCCTGGCGCATGCCGCAAAGGCTCCCGTCGTGCTGCTGGTGCATGATGCTGCTGTTGTTAATCTCTGCTGGTACTCTGGTGCTGTTGTTGATGGCGCTCGCTGCTGCTGTCATTCTCTTTTTCTCCTCTCTCTCCCAGTTTCTTCTTCTTGCTGTTAGAATTGCTGCCCACAGCAAGTTTAAATTTCTGATCACAAATCCACCATCTGTGCGCACAGACACATAGGGTAATAAACGCGCGCACACAAATATGTACATATATATTGTGATGTATAAATGTTAGGGAAAGGAAGGTTCAGATCAGTAAATAATCAGGCAGCAAAATGAATCCCCCATGGCTGCAACAATACTTGTTGAGAGAGAGAACATGTAAAACCTGGACCTCCCGGTTGTGCCGCCATAAAACAGGTCGGACTGTAATGCGTGATTTGAACCAAAAAAGTCGTCATTGCAGTTTCTAACCCCACATCGGTATGAGAGGAGATGTCAAAATGATAGCAGGAAAGGTAATGGTACTGGGTCACAACCGATTGGGTTGTTTCAAATTTGGTAGCAGAGCTGAACCTGGTCACATTCAAGGTGGGGGTGTGGTAGAACTATAGAGGAGCAGGAGAAGGGTAGTGGCCCTCTTGTTCAGAGTTGTCTTGTGCTTTTTCCACAATGAAGGATATTAGAGCTTTAGCTGCCTAGCATTATGCTTTATTTTTCTGCTTGGTCATTTTTTTGCTCTTTTTGTGTGTTAAATGAGTTTGTAAACTCAACATAATGATCGCATTTTTTCTCATTCTTTATGGCTACAGGAACCTGGTGTTTTTTCGAAGCTTCAAAATGAGGTAAGTTAACTATTTTTTGGTCATTGGTCACATGTTTTGACCTTTTTTTTCTGAAATTATATTCTTTCTCATAGGTTGATTCAGTTATAGGAGACCGGTTTCCAACTATTGAAGACATGAAGAAGCTTAAATACACGACGCGAGTAATCAATGAAGTAAGACCATGCATGTTGGTCTCTCTCCGATTACTTTTACTGATGAATAATCTATGTCGTCCTCCACGTTCAAACTAGTTTTCCTAACTTTTGTGTCTTCATCTTTGCAGTCCTTGAGGCTCTATCCACAGCCTCCTGTACTTATTCGTCGTTCTCTCGAAGATGACATACTTGGGAAGTACCCAATAAAAAGGTTATATCCAAGCATTAATATAGGATTTTATGGTTATTGGTCATTAACTTATTTCTACAGTGATGTTTTTCGTGTGTTATTTTGAAGCTGGCTGTACATAGACAAAATAACATCCATTTAATGAACACTAGTTTCTGAACTACGAACCCAAAAAGGATTTTATCTTCCCAATTCATCAACTATATGAGAGCTTGATACATTTTTTTGACCTGTTCCTTAGTAGCTGAAGTTTTGGGTAAGAAATCATATAATACAGTATTAAACCTTTGGTTTTTGAGAGGTCATTTTCTTAATACTCTGTATGGTGACTCAATAGCATCAACTTATGTTTGCGTAGTTGCGTTGCATTTTGTTTGGCTATTTGTCATTCGCGAGTTAGTTTGTACACGAGAAATATTATGAGATATAGCTACATATTGTTTGTACCATTCCTTGATATTTAATAAGAATTTTGCATAAATTCGTTGTTGAATTGAAAAGGCAAAGAGATACCGGCTCAATGTACAAGTACAAGGTCAAATTAAAGTATTAGAGATGCAAAATATAACTAGTGCAGCAGAGCAATGTTTTCAAAGGTGTTTTCGAGGCTCACCTTAAGGAGAGGCACACCATGAATGACTATGAGCGTATAATTTTGCGTGCTGAGTGACTTAGGCTATTGCCCTGAAGATGGAGGCGTATTGAGGCATGCGCCTTTTCAAAGGCAAATACCTTAGAGGAGGGAATTGAAAGTTACTTTTTAAGTTATTGAACTTTGTTGCATGATTTTTATTTATAGGCTTAGAGCGCTTTTAAATGTTGCATCTATTAATGTACTATTCTTCTTTTACTTAAAATGCTTTTTGGGGATTTTATTTACTTTTTGCTTATTTTTAGTAATTCTTTAATGGTATTTTTAATTAATTTTATTTCGTACAAGTACAAAAAGTAAAAATGCCAAGGGCTTACGCCTCAATGCATCAAGGCTTTCACCTTGCCTCATGAGAGGTCAACCATCTTGCCTTACTCTTTCACCTTTGCGACATTGCATAGGAGCAAATGATACGGAAATCGATGACCTTGTAGCTTTTAGATATACAAGTACCAGTAATAGAGATTGAAAACTGGTGACTGGACCATGGGTGATGGCTTTGGCATATAGGATGCTGTCAAATTTCTTTGAGATGGCACTCTTGACGAACAAGAAATCGAAAAGTGTGAGTTTATGTGATCCATTGATAAGGGATTGATAAGGGATATCAAGATAATACTGAAAGATACTACCACACACATGCAAGAACTTTTGAGATTTATGATCTGAATATTGGAAGGATAGAAGATCACGAAAGATGGTCTCAACATGATCAATGGTGGTAGCAGAAGGATTGTGCAAATTGCTTAGAAGACCTTTGAGCTTGACGTAGGGAATGGGGGTGCTTGCCTTACACTTTCAAATAGGGGTTTTGTCAATGTGGAGGTATTCTGGTGAAGGAAGACAGAAGTTGGTAGTTTTTATGCATTGTGTTAGTAGATGGGTCAATTTAGACCCGACCCAACTCACTTTGGTTGTCGCTCGTCCACATAGGTGATGGATTATTATGGTTAGGACGATTAAATATTTGTATTTAATAATCATCTTTTGAGATAATTGTGTAATTATCTTCTGGGAGAAAAGAGTAATAAGTCACCTTGGACTTTTGTATATCTATGACTACGTGTATAAGTCCTGCAAATGTAAGAGGAAAGACCGAATGATCTAATTGACCACGGAACATGCCAAACTACAGGACAACCTCACTAAACTTGCCAAATCAAGCTCTAGGACTCCTGAGCAAGATCACCATAGAAAAAAATATTCTTGACATCGAGTTGGAACAAGAGCCAATTGAGAATGGCAAAAAGAGAGATAATGAGCTTAAAAGAGCCAATATTGGCAACTGGAGAAAAAGTCTTAGCATAGTCAACACCGTGTGTTTGTGTATAGCCTTTGGCAACAAGTTGGGCTTTGTACTGCTCAACTGAGTCATCCGAATGATATTTGACAGTAAACACCCAACAACACCTGACCGTGGTTTTACCAAGATGAAGAAGAACCACCTCCCAGGTCTAATTATAATGAAGAGTAGATATCTCATCCTCTATAGTTGTCGGCACTCAAAAGTGGACAAGACCTCCTGAATAGTCTGAGGAACAAATACAAATGAAACAAAAGTAGCAAATGCACGAAGTGATGGAGATAAGTGATCATAAGAAATACATTGAGCAATGAGATGAGAAGTACAAGTACCTTTGTAAAGGACAATAAGAAGGGAGTCGGAAGACACAAGAGGATCGGGACACGGCGAAGAAGATGGAGCATGAGTTGAGACGGAGCGGGCGGCACTTTAAAGGGGTGAACCTATACTTGCAATGGTGGGAGCAGACAAGGTCATGAATGTAGTGGCAGGGAGCGAACTAAGGTGAGCATATAGTAAGACGGGTTAGCAGGTGGAGAGCTAAGGAAAAAAGATAAAGACTCATTGAAGGTGATATTAGCATAGACAATGTGACGACATAAAAGGAGAGTAACACTTGTACACTTGTTGGGTGCGAGAATATCCTAAAAACATGCATTTGATTGACCAAGGATCAAGTTCGTGGCACCCAAAATCAAAAGCGTGAACATAACATGTGCAACCAAGGACTTTTAACAAGTAAAGAATGAAAAGGACGTTCAGAAAAAAGAACAATATAAGGTATCTAACCCTTTAAAACTCTAGATGTCATCTAGTTGACAAGGTAGCCGGCAAGAAGAACATCATCACTCCAAAACGCTTTAGGCACTTGCATTTGAGATGACAGAGCTTGTGTAACCTCTAACAAGCGTCTTAATTTGCATTCAGCAACTCCATTTTGTTGGGGAGTTCGAGCAAAAGATGATTGATGAGTAATACCGGTGTCATTAAAAATATAGATAAAATATTATGAAAATATTCACAATCATTATCAGAACAAAAAATGCAATTAGGAATATCAAATTGAGTTTTTATTTTCATATAAAATGATTTAAAAATGAATTACAACTTTGATCGCTCTTTTATAAGATAAGTAATATGAGACTAATCATCCACAAATATAACAAAATAACACATGAAACCCCAAGTATGTGAATGAACTAATTGAAATGGACTAGAAACACAACTTACTAACCTAAGAGGGAAGGGACATATACTAAACTCACACTTCACAAGAACCTTAGCTTGATCACAAGATGGGACCAGCCGTTTAAGGTTGGGTGTAGTGACGGATGACCAAGCCGGCATTGATGTTGGCAGGGTGAAATACAGGACTGAAGGACAGCTGAGCATGCAAGGTTAGCATTACCTAAATAGTATAGATTGCCACGTTTAGCTACGCCACTGATCTTCTTTCCGTTTTGAGATCTTGAGAAACACAGCAATCAAAGAAAAAAGTAACTAAGCAATTCAAGGCTTTGGTTTTGACCGACATAAGACTAAAGAAAAAACCGAGGAACATGCAAAGCATAATTTAAATGAAGCTAATGAACTGAAGAGTTAAGGAACCCAAACCCATGACATCAGATGTGGAACATTAGCTATTGTGATACAAGAAGGGTGGCCAAAAGTACGGCAAGCAGACAAAATAGTAAAGACACTAGTCATATGGTCAGAAACGCGAGAATATATTGTCTTATGAAGATCATAAGTCCTACGCAAATTATTAACTTTTGAATATAGCTCATGAACTTGACGTCAAACAAGTCTGTTAGAGTACCACTAATCTGAGATTCCATATTATACCACAACTGAATACGAATCCGAGCATCCTCGGGTCTCCAGGGAGGATACTTAGTGTTAGTTTCTGCTGGGGGATCATCAGGCAAGAAACTATATTGCACTTTCCCAATTTAGTACACCTCAACATCTTTAGGTCAAGTGGCTTAATTTTTACCAATTAGTCTCGTAAAAGTACATCACTAAAAACCAAGTAGAACCCGAAAAAAACAGGATTGGAAGCCATTACACTAAATCAACCTTCAATAATACGTGAGACTCTAATCAGCAAGTTACTAACAATTAACCAACTGAACACTGACGAACTCTTCACCAACAGAGAGGTAACAACATAGATTGATGCATGAATGAAACCTCAATAGTAGAAAAGGACAATATGCCAAGATGCCAACATTCCAACATAGATTCAACATACCAACCATTTTGTGCACCAAAAAAGAGCGGCATCAAATGGCAAAAGAAAGCCACATTATTCAAGACAACAGAAGGTGGTGACGGCACTTGGGGACTACGATTACATCCCCAACGTCCGGCGAGAGTCGCCAGAGGAAGTAGGACTTTTAGTGAGGGGTATAGAGATAGGTCGAGGTCTGGCAAGGATAGATCAACATTCGGCGAGGGTCAATGAGGGTCGACAAGGGTAGTTTCAGGGTTGGCAGGCTTCTGCAAGGGTTGTCCGATGTCCGACAAGGGGTATGGAGGTAGTACAACGGTCTGTTTGGCGAGTGCAGATCTAGATTTTTGGGACATCAACAGAGGTCATTGAGTTTTCGAACATCCACACGAGTCACCGAAAGATAATCGACCTCAGGGGAGGGCACTCAGATGATCACCAATGACCGGCAAGTGCCTCTGGTGTGTCTCGATAGTTCTTGTTGGGGTTTTGATCAGGGATAGTGATTTTTCACTTCTCTGATACCAAGTTATTGTGAAGAAAAGTGTTTTGGGAATTCTGGATTTTACCCCAACATACATTTTATATATATAGACAGTGAGTACATGGATGTATACGTTGTAAATCACTAAGATACCTTTACACCCTAATACTAAACAAATATGTATAACAAGGAAAATTTCAATAACTCTTGATAGCTATCATGGTGGAACTTTATGCTTACGGGGATACATTGATGCACACTGGATAGCGACATAGATGAGTGATAATCTACTTCGGGATATGCATTCTTGTTAGTAGGTGGAGCCATCTTCTGTTGCATCAAGAAACATACTTGTATAGAGTTGTATGTGATGGAGTCAGAGTACATAGCATGTTCTTCAACAATACAAGAGGCTGTTTGGCTGCGGAGATTCTTGCAGTACCTTGACATAGAGCCGAGATCTTATGGGCTTGTGACTCTATTTCTTGATAGTATGGTTGCTCTTGCTTACGCTCAGGATCCCTAATATTGTGGGAAAAATCCAAACACATTGATATTCATTACCACTACATTCAAGATATGGAGCATATATCCATGTTAGGAGTTAGTTATGCTATTCTCACAAATATTATGGTTAATTATTGTTTATGAACTAGTTTTTACATTCTAGTTGGTTGTTATGTTGAATTCCATGTTGCTTTTACACCCTTGTGCACTTACAAACCCACCTCAATGCTGATGGGCGAGCAAGATGAGACATAAAAAGACCTTTTAGATTGGGATTAATTTAAGGTATTGTCGCCTTGGTTTGGCCCAAATGAGGTCACTAATGACCGGCTACAAAGTATGTGTAGCCTTTGCCTGAGCTAGATGAAGATCTAAAAATGGCACCGTGTATGTGACAAATTTGCGAGCCTCAAGTGAGCCTTTTTAGTAGTGACCATGTTCATATCTCTATAGTGCTTTTGGAGTCACACAATCATCATGGATTACTCCACGGTAGCATGTAATCATACCACGTGTTGTTGTCAACTTTACTTAGAGTGATAGAGTGGATCTCTTTCCTATCACTTTGTGAGCACTAAAGGTCATTTATATGACAATCCATTGGCCTTCTTTGACTTGAAACTCTGTCATGAAGTAGAGACTTTGTGTTGCTACCCTAGCTTGACTACCTAAGACAACAAAATGTTAAGGCCCCATGGATCATGACTGGGAAAGTAGCAAGGTTGAACCAGATTGACATGAGTTATTGAGGAAGACTTTCCAGTATCACATTTGTTATGAGATTGTTTGTGCTTTGTGCTAGCACAAGTTAATTATAAATATTTTATATACTCCATATTAAATGGAAAATAATTTTAAAATTGGAAGCACATGACTAATGAAATAGGGTTGAGCGTAGCTCTGAGCTGGGACTCAAGAGAGATCAGAGATGCTTGATCCAGTGTGGCTTGATTTGTCCAAGGAAATGACAAGATTTATGGAGTAATGTGCCATGCTAGTTTGATGGAAGCTTAATTCGGTTGCACGCCTCATTTCCTATATGAAGAGAGGATGGTTGAGATTAATGTGATATGAGATTAAATCAATAATTCAAGTGAATGAGTGGGAGATGTTACTAGATGGGTTTATTTAGACCTGACCCAACTCACTTTGATCATCCACATGGGTTTTGGATTATTATGGTTAGGACGATAAATTTTTTGGTATAGATGATTGTGTAATTGTCTTTTGAGAGAAAAGGGAGTCATAAGTCACTTGGGACTTTTGTATATCTGACTACATATATCATATTAGTCCTGCAGATAAAGATAAGAGAAACAACTAATGTAGTTTGATAAGATCTCTCTCCTGTTCTCTCTAGGGTTTCCATCTAAGAACCCTAGGATTTGTGGTGTTGATATTAAGAGTAGGCTCTAGTAGTCTTCTCAACGTGACGATAAAAGTGAACTGTGTTAGCATTGCGGTTCATGTTCGTGTTTGCAGTTTGTGCTTGTATAGAGTCTAGATTCATCGATCTCAGAAAGCTCAAAGTATTCCGCTGTATTTCATCAGGTAAGTCTTGTGTGATTTACATAGTTTAGATCATATTTAACACATTGGAAGTGGCCGAAAGAGAGGAGGAGATTATGATTTGAAGCAAGTTAAACAATGGAACGGTCAGCTGTTACAGATGCTAGACCAATGCAACAGACAACGTAGGTTTTTAAGCTTCAGGGAGTTTCAGTGGTTAACTTCAATGGTGAGTTAGAAGGATTTGGCTAGGGTTATTAAGGAAATTATATTGGAAGCAAGGAGGAAGGTGATATCTTCAAAGTTCTTAAATGGAGGAAGCAATTTTGAAGCCGTGAGGGGGATAAGAAGGGTACAAAGATGTGAATCCTTTTCGTATGATCAGACGGTGGAGTGATTAAATAGATAATTGGTGGAGAGACTTGGAGGGGAGGGGTATACAATCCCCAGAAAAACTTGGGTTGAAACCTGGCCAAACCGTCAATGAGGATTCTTGATGAATGCAAAGGTTTTAGAGATGTTGGGGGCTTAATTGCACAAAGTGAAAGCGGGAGCGGGAGCAGGAGCAGGGGCAGTAGAACGGAGGGTCATAGAAGCTTCTCGTTGGGAGCACCAGGTGCCATTAGGAATAATTTTCATAAATCTATATTACAAAATATAAGGTACAAGACAAAGTACATATTATAATTTGTAACAGTATTCTCGAATGATGGAATGTTATAGAGATGTCAGGGACTCAGGGCCTGTTTTTCATCTTCATCTTGCCTTCTAAGGCACTGCCTACAGACCAGAAAGACGAGGCCGTCACGTACTAGTGTGTCCAACACTTAAATCCAAAGTGTGCTAATGTTTCTCAACGTTTTTCTTTTGGGCACTCCGGATCTATCTAATGGATTGCTCTGGACACTCTTGGACACTACGGACGTTCACAAAACATGTCGGGGGTGTTAAACGAAACATCAGACTCTAATTAAAGCTTTAGCCAAGTCTTATTGTTTGTATGATGGGTGATGATTTATAGATAAAAGTATACATAACTGATGAAATGCTTTTTGTGAAATACTTTTGCGAATGATGTAATTATAAAAGTTTATATATGTTACACATTCATAATGGGAGCCTTATTTTCTACTTGTATTCATATCATATCATGTGCCCAACATGTCGCGTCCTAGATTTTTTTTTTTTTAAATATTCACACGAAGAAGAAACATGGTATTATGCTCGCACAGCAAAACAACTCGTGTTTGTACTCTCAACAAAAACTGAGAACCAAATTTTAACACTGGAACGGGAAGAACTGGTTGAAGTTCCGACACAGGAATTTTCTGCAGCAAACCTATGGTCAAATGGACGAGGGGCAACGTAATTATGAGACCAGTGACTCTTCGGAACAGCCAAACAAGCATGAGACATGACTGGTCCATGGCCAGCCGGTGGGACCATAGGCACGAACGGTGGGTAATTTAGGAGATTACTATTTAAATTTACCCCAAAAAAGACCAACCTACTTGAGCCTACTCCAAGATGGTTTGTTATGCGTGCATGCGTGGTGGACCCAACTGGGACTAAGTCCTCCCTTAGAAAAACGTGGGAGCTAATTTTCATTCACTCTATAAATGGTTTACTAGGTTTTTATATGAACGCAATCGATTTAGGTGTAGTGAATGATTTTTACTTGTGGACTCACCCTAAAGATGTGTGGGGCCCACTTTAATTTGTCTTGAAATTTGCAAAAATTCACAAGCCAAACATCATTTTTCTTTTTAATTTCAACAGTTATTAGCTGATAAACGCGAAACAGTATATCCTTGCTCCCATATGTCCCAACAGGGGGTGATTACTCATCATGATGTTCATAAGCAGTATCACAGTTTTCCTTTCCTGTGTGTTTACTTTGCTATGCTCTAGTATTACCAGTAGGTTAATTCTCCTTTTAAAAGTTCAAGTTGATCTCTTCTTGACAGAGGTGAAGATATTTTTATATCTATTTGGAACTTGCATCGCTGTCCAAAACACTGGGAGGATGCTGATAAATTCAACCCTGAGAGATGGCCTCTAGATGGCCCAAATCCAAATGAGACGAACCAAAATTTCAGGTACATAATTATTTCTCTAGTTGCAGTTTTAGAACTCCTATTTGTGTGGTACCATCTGGTTTTTTGTTCGAGCTGGTTAACTAGGTGTTCTAATTGTAGTGTTGACTTTTTTCAGGCAAGTTTTAGTACAAAAGGAAAAGTGAAATATCTGTAGACAATTAGGTGTTCATTGAAAACACTTAGTAAAATAAAGTAGAAAAGCTGACAAAAATGAGTATCATTTTTGTGATTGAATCACCATTTTTAAATTTAGGAAAGTTCATTGGTTTTGAAGCAAAAGTTTTGTGGCTTTCTCCTAAAGTCTTATCGAAAATGTAAAGGACTTTTGCAAGGCTCGTTACATGCCTCCAACTATCTGGGGTTAGAGCCCCTTGACATTGATAAGTATAGTTTCTGCACTATCAAAAATTCTGACTCTGGAGTTGTTTTAAATTTTGAAGGCTACAGTGGATTGTTTTGTAAAATATGAAAAAAAAATAAAAAGTGCTGGATAAATATTGGGCATGAAGTATTAAATCTCGATAAACAATTCATTGTATCTATTGATAAGTAGGTAGCGGCTAAAGTCCAAAAACATTGAATAAAGATGGAATGTGTAAATACCGTAAGGTAAAAGATTCTATCGACGGTAATAATCAACTCCCAGCTGGGCCAAACTTGATTGGAAATCTAAAGCTATCCAAATGCTCAAAACCACATAAAGTTCACCCAAGACTTTATCATAGGTCTGGAGAATAGTTGGTGAGATTGTCAGATGTGGGCCTACGAAGATGGTGAGCACCAAGCTTGCTAGAGATCACTGAAAGTGGTGGAACTGAGGCAGGGGGAGTCTTAAATCTTTTTTGGTTATGTCTGAAGTGGGATCTTGCCTAACATCTGCTCCAACAATGTCAAGGTAAGTTAGAGAATCCCCCAAAAAGTGCTGCCAATGTGGTGGAGCCACCAAAGTTGGTACTTTTCTGCACCCTAAAGTCATATTCCAAAATCGATTCCGAAGAATTCGAACACAAAAAACTAGCTCTAAGGTATCCTAAAGATCCTCCATCCATCCGAACTTGCAGCTTTGCCTTTGAGACATTTTTTATCTTCGGGAAATGGTCGAGGCGGAGCTTAAATGTTTGGTTGTGCATGTCGGGATCTCAAGACAAGAAGAAAGATTGGTGGCGTTGTTGAATGTGGTGACCTATACTATTTCGCCAATGATGTCCACCCCAGCTCTGATGCTCTCCAATCTTCGGTATCACAATATTAGTATCATTGTTGTCTTGGTTATCCATCTCTACTGATCCTTAAACGGCTAGTTCCTTCATGTAGCGGTCTTAATGAACTGTCATGTGAAGTCTGTGAGTTGAGTAAACGTCATGGAGTGTCATTTTAACCCAAGGTTAAGAGTCATGCGTTGCATCCATTTTAGTTAGTTCATTCGGATATTTGGGGCGCAATTGGGTTCTTAGGCCTCGCTCGGTTCATAGACTCCGAACCAAGTTCTTGGAAGTAATACTCTCAAGTGTTGTTCGGTTGACATAAATTAGAAAAGCTGACAACTGGTTTGGGTTTTTGGCATCAAAGTCTCTCTCTCTCTCTCTCTCTCTTTGAAGCTATTGGTTCTCACTTTCTCTCGCCCACTTGCTCTCCCACTTGTTGAGATTTTGGCTCTATTTGGGCTAAATAAACATTTTAAATTATTATTTTTTCTTATTTTATTTTTTGTATTTATTATTTTTTATCGATTTTTTGATGTTTGTTGATTTGTCGTGACGAAAGAAATCTAAAAAGTATAAGACAAAATAGACCTATTTGTGCTTATTTTTAAATTTTTTAAAACATATTTGTTTTGGCTTACTTTTTCTCTTTTCTGAACTTCTTTAGTTTTTTGATATAATTTTATACTTTTTGTCGAGACAAACCAATAAATATTAAAAAATTGGTGAAAAAATAAAAAAATAATCAAATAATAATCTAATAGAACACAATTTTCAAAATTTGAACCAGTCAATAAAGTAAAATATGATTGTCAAAGGGAACCAATGTAGCTATTTAATGTTGGAAAATGGGGTCAATATCATTGGCAAACAAGCCAAACAATGTTTGTAAAAAAAAATTCTCAAATAGAGCACACAAACAATTACTCTCAAAAAAATGCAAAAACACCCAAACGAACAAGGCCTTAATATTTTTTATTTTTAGTATTATCAATTATGTTATCTTTGTTGATGATTTCTCTATTGTTATATACCTTTATCTCATGAAAGAAAGATCTAAGCTGTCTTTAGTGTTTAAGTCTTCTTATATGTAAATCAAAACTTAGTTTGATACTTGTATTAGTGTCTTTCGTTTTAATAATGCACGTGAATATTTTTATGCTACTTTGTCTCAATTTTTTGATGACCATAATATTCCTCATCAGTCATCGTGTGCTTGGACCCGACAACAAAATGGGGTTGCCAAAAGAAAGATCTATCATTTATCTGAGGTTATGCGTGAACTTTTATTTCGAATGCGAAGTTCCCAAGTCTTGCTGGAGTGATGCTATTCTTACGACTTGCCATTTGATCAAACGTTTGCCCTCCAATGTCCTCGGGGTTCAAATACCCTGTATAATCTTACTTCCTGACCACCCTCTGCACTCTTTACCGCTTCAGGTTTTTGGGTGCACCTATTATACACATGCTCTGGGTCTTAGGCGGGATAAATTTGATCCCTCGGCCTTTCGCTATCTTTCTCGACTACTCTTGTACTAAAAAAGGATATAAGTGTTACTCTCTGTCCTTTTGTCGTCATTTTATATGTGCAGATGTTACATTGTAACGAGTCTTTTACCCTTCGTTTCGTGTGGTATAGATCCTCATGATCCATTTCAAAGTATATTTCCTACGGTTACCCCTTCTGCTATATTTGTTGTGAAACCCTTGCACATGTATGTTCCACCCTTGCACATGTATGTTCCACCCTTGCCCCCAATAAACATCAACCCACGCAATTAGTGCTTCCACCCATCGCCAAAACTTCAGCGCGGCAACTCACATTTGACTTCGGCGCCCTCAGATCTAGAACTTGTGACCATCGTTTTGTGCAAATGGAGCCTACAATTTGATCCGAAGTTATTTCTTGCTTATTGTTTTTCCTGTTTATTTTTCTTTTAAGGGTATTTTAGTACTTTAATCTCATTAGGGTTAGTAGTGTTAGTCTATATAAATTGTGCCAGCCTGGTACAATATTCTTATTAAATGGAATCGAACTTCTCCTCTCTTTTCCATCTCACATTTGACCTCTGTCTACTCACTTTTGATTTCAGTGACTTCAGATTTTGAGCGTGTGACCATTGCTTGACCTTCCTAATCTCGTTTTTTGATCCTGGTAAGCACAAGGCTGGAAACACAGCTAATGGCTTCGAGCAGAATCGCTGTTCTAGTCCCATCTAGTTTCTTAAAGAGTTGAGAGTTCTAGTAGGCATGTATTTTTCAAATTACTGCGCAGCCAAAAAAGTTGAGCACCACTTGTGTCACCCTCTATTCTATGTGCTTAGACCAGCCATTGCAGGGCCCATGCAGTGTGTTCCTAGCTTTGACCTACTGTAACAATTTTGGCGTTTTCGAGTATTTATGTTTCTGTACAATGTCAAATATCTGTGGATTATGCTACCTCACTGTTCCAGATCAAAATAATTTATCCTTGGATATACTGTTTCAGTTATTTGCCCTTTGGTGGAGGACCACGAAAATGTGTTGGTGACATGTTTGCGTCATTTGAGGTAAGTTGTAATAACTTACTACAAAAGTACTCGTAAGAAGCCAGTCACTTCCGAGGTGTGCTGGAAGGATATGTATTTATTTTTATCTTGAACAACTCTACACTAAACAATTCTGATTTGCAGACTGTAGTAGCAGTGGCCATGCTCGTTAGACGATTCAATTTCGAAATGGCTCTTGGAGCACCTCCTGTAAGTCATTTGTTTCCCATTCTTCTTCCCGGTGCCAGTTTTAGCACCTTAAAACCAAATCATTTATTTTCGATCCCATCTTGAGAATATGGTATGAAGAGGTTGAAAGTGGATAAAACTACAGTCCATATATTAAGTGATGCTAGTCAATGCTTTATGTGAACCACGGGACTCATATTATTAAAACTCTTGAGAGAAACAACAAAATTGTTGAGCCATGTAAATCGGTAATTTAATCTGGAAAGCATGAAAGGAGAGCCTTGAAAGTGTCCAGTAGCCTTTGACCCCACCTGAAAGATAGCACTAGGGGTAGACATCTTCAAGAACTTAGACTTCTGACGTGATTTTTTTTTATCTAAAAAGATAGCAACTGAAGAATGAACGTGTCGGCAGGTTGAAATGACTACTGGGGCTACAATACACACAACCAAAGGGCTGAAGATGACAGTAACACGACGTGTCAAGCCGCCAATAGTGCCTGAATTGGAGATCCCCGTATTGAAAGTAAATTCCCTGAGTGTCCCTGAAGTGGATCCAGAACTTGCTCAGAAAGGTGAAGTTTCTGCTGCTCATTCCTAGGTAACCAAGCTTTGCCATATTCCAGCAACTCAAGCATCAGATTATTGCTAGCATGGAGTGTTGTATAGAAGAAATAATAGTTCTCCTGTTCTCCACCATTGTTTCAAGAAAAAGCAGAAAATACTTTACATTCCAAGACATAAGTTCACGAAGAATAGTCTCGGGAATACTGTTCTCTCAATCCAATCCAATAAAACAAATGAGCCCCATGAGTAGGGCTTAACGAAAAAAGTATTAATTATCACCTCAACTCTGTTTATACGTTAACTATCAAGTAGCTATGAAGTTGTAATGATACCAAGTACAAAAAACAAATTTTCTTTAGTTTTAAGGACTAGTATGGTCAAACAAATAGTCTCCGACAATTTTTGGGAGTGTGAGAGAAAAAAGTATGATGTGATTGTAGAAGTACGATGTGATAATGAGGAGATGATGTGTGTGCTATGGGTTTACTATGCGTTCGCCTACTCTCTGTGAATTTGAGCAATTCATTCTGTTGAGCTTGTTAAGGTGATTGTTAAAAAAAAATCAATCTGACCGGGGTTATCTGTAGGCATATAGTTGGAGCAAACTTCATACTGGACCTGAATTGGGAAGAATTATAAGGCTGAAGTCTAAAGAAGTTGCAATGACAAACTGGAAATTCCCTTTCAGATTGATATTTATCAAGCATTTGCTTCATACTGTTCTGGGCATGAATTAGGTGTACCTTAAGAATGTTGATAGGGGCTTCTCAATCATGACCCCATTGATCCACAGCAGCTATAATAGAACGCCCAGGAATCTAATGGTTTTGTGAAGGTGGAGAAAGGATTTGGTATGGAGTCATCTTTGTAGAAGAATGGTAAGTGGTATTGAAACACCACTCTGCCAAAGAAAGCAATTCAACCAAACCTTGGGTCTCTCCCTAATCATAAAGCTTAGATGCAACTCCAAGCATCTATTAATCACTTCAGTCTGGCCATCAGTTTGTGGGTTGTAGGCATAGCAGAGGCAAAGGGTTGTCCCTTGGAGTTTAGACAACTCTTTCCAGAAGGCACTAGTAAAAACTACATCTCCATCAGACACCACGGACATTGGCACACAATGGAGTTTAAAGACATGTTCAGTGCAGACTTTAGCAACATCAACAGCCATATAGGGATGAGAAACGGCCACAAAGACAACTGATTTTCCATGGGAAAGAGGAAGTCCCTCTATGAAGTCCATAGAGATATTAGACCAAATCCTAGTAGGAATGGCTAATGGCTGTAATAACCCTGGTGATTGGAGAGTTTCATTCTTTTTACTTTGACAAATATCACACTCAGCAACAAACTTGAACACCTCTTGTTTCATCTGTTTCCAATAGAAAGACCTCATTCCTCTTTTATACATTCTGTCAGGCAGAATGGCCTCCAACAGGATTGGAATGAACTTCGTAAAGAATCAATGCTTTGAGATTAGCACTAGAACCCACCACCTACCTGCGCTTATATGTAAGTGTCCCATGGCACCAAGAATGACCCATATGAAAAGTGAGATCATCCACCAAGTCTTGAATAATCTCTTGCATTTCTTGCTCTTTTGTCCAAGCATCTTTTAACTGCTTGCTTGGATAGTCCATCAGTAACTTTGTTCTCTTGACCAGCTTTGTCAACAGTTCCATAATCGAATCCCAGTAACTTAGTTAACATTTCTGCTGCATGAGAGTAGTGATATTTTAGTCCAAAAAATACTCAAGACTCAAATGATCAGTCCTGATTATGAAATGTCTACCCAGAAAATAATGCCTCCATATCTGTACAGCATATATTACCACCATGCTGATAAAAGTAATGGGATGACCATCTTGCATCAGGATTTCTCTTTGGCCAATCTCTGAAGCATGACCATTTACGATACCCACGCACCACTGCCACTGCTACTACCGCCCGGGCAGATGAGGCAAGGGCACAATGGCTTGTTGTCTGTGGTTTGGGTTTGGGCCTTGGGTCCAAAATCTTTATCTTTTTACCTCCCAAAAACTTTGGGCTTGCTTGGGCTTCCTAGAAATGGACTTGGAGTTGAGCCAATATGCATTTGGATAGTTTAAGAGCTGAAGAATCTAAGAGAATCTTCAGATTTCTGCACGTTTTTTACTTGCCGGAGTGGATTGTCATCCGTGGCAACGGTTGATTGCATAATTCATGCCATCAGTTTTTGCCCTACATATATCAGCCTGTAGCTGAAGGGTCACCGAAATTGCTATAATTTGGCCTCTATGCTTCAGGTTTCAATACACCGTAAAATGCTAGAAATCTAGAGCTTCCTATAGTTTGTAAATTTCTCCTATTTTTGGGTGGTGTCACTGTTGAAATTGTTTTATCCTGGGGGACAAATGCCAACGACAACCTCTGACACCTTGGTGAGGCGGCAAATTTGTCGTAAGGAAAATTAGTTCACACGGGCCTCGGTTTGCAGATTTCATTTCCTATCAAATTTTTCTATCAGGATTGTGTTATATTTCCTGTTTCTATTAATTTGTTTAGTAGCTTTTGATTCTCAGTTCATGTTTCTCTACAAGTTCTAATTTAGTAAGTCTGTTACAGAGTGGTTCAACAATGTTTTCTTAGACTGTTTTCTTACAATTAATTTCCTGAGGAGCGGCTTAAAAATGTCATTCATCAAACTCTGAAACATGAAACGAGCAGTGGTTAAGCCAAACATTGTATTCAAAAATCTCATCTACAATTGCGTACATCAAGGTCGTATGCAAAGATTGTGGCATAGAACATTTGCTTGTAGTAATAATCGGTTTCAGGCCTTGTTCCTATTCTAGAATATAATTTGCTAGAGAAAGAGTCATGCTTAGACATGAATAAATTGGGATGACATATTATATTGGAAAAACGAAAGGGAAAAAATAATAATAAGTCAAATAAAAACAATAGTTATCCAATCTAATGAAACAAAAATGATTAAAATAAAACACTAATCTTGGTAAGTAATATATAGTAAAGTACAAAGATAGTTAAACGATCAATCTCGATTAATAGGATCCTCCAAAGGACTTCTTCCACCTCTGATTCTTTAGTTCTATAAATATCTTTAACCTTTGCCTGATCACTTTAAAGGCATCATTTTTTGGATTCTAAATCTCAATGGCACCCATGTGGATAGGTGATGAGAACAATGAAATGGCTAGATCACCGAAAATGAAGTTTTCGTGAAAATAAATGCAAATGAGAATTATCGAGAAGAACCTTTTGATCGGAAGTGAAAGATTTTCTTAAAGTATTTTGATCATGAATATTTTTCCTAGTATATGTGGGTAGTAAAGAGTTGCAACTTTATGGGTTATAAAATATTTTATCATCAAATGCTCAAAAACCCTATTGCAAAACTATTTTTCCATCGCTAATAAGAGCACATGGATTATCGTAATTAGCAAATAAATTCTTCCTAAAAAATTAGACCACAACTTTGTGATCATTGGTTTTGCACGTAATGGTCTCTACTGTTACGACCCAAACTCGACTAGGCAACCCTGCTGAGAGGCTTCAATGAGCAAGGCAAAATACTTCATGGTGGACAGTGAAAGTCAGTTCTCCAAGTTTATTCATAAGTTTCGGCTCTCCAAGATCCCTTCAAAGACCATGGACCTCTTAGACAACGTCGCTTGGACTTTTCAAACCCCATGATTCTATTGCTAACTAAAGTCACTCAAGGCTAGTAACTGCGTCTTTTGTTTTATCTACCAATGCCATGTTTTTCCAGAAATTGTGTTTTTCAGAGGAGGCCATCCTGCAGCCAGTTTTTTTCTACGTAGATTCGATGAGAATTTGTCTTGCATGGGTTTTGGTAGGATGAACCTTGCTTATACTGGGACCGTAAAGAATCTTTCAATGCATGGGTGGGGATGGCATAGATGACATGTAGTTCATCAAGTCTCCTCTCCATATTATTAAAAACATTGATTGGGAATGCTCAAGAAGGGACTTTAACTATTCCTGTCATATAGATGATGACAGAGCTCAACATAGAGCTTTGAACTCTCGACTCTACTGTTGAATAACCTGTGAGTTTAGTGTTGTCGGTGACTGACCTGAACTACTTGCAGGTGTGTTTTCGGCATCATAGATGTTGAAGCATGCTGACAATTCTAGTTTTGATCATTTTTCCCAGATGGTGACATAATTGGCAATTTGAATGATACGTCACCATCTACTCTGTTCCCCGGTATGGGCATAAAGGTCTAACAATCTTATGATTCCTACTTCTATCATTTCTCCCTGGTGCCATCTACGAAGTTTATATCCACATTTGAATAGGACTTGCACATTTCTCCCTGGTGACATCTTACGAAGTTTATATCCACATTTGAATAGGCCTTGTAAAAGTAGATTCCCTGAAGAGTGTGGGCGTAAGTCTAGATAGCTTCTCTCTTCGGCATCTGAATTTTCATTGAGAGACCGTATCCCTCCACCTGACGGTGTATTTTTTTAATGTCTCGGCATCTCTCGTATGCTCTTGGGTTAATGTCATCTGGGTAACTCCAATAACAATGTTATGCCTATGCTTCAAGAGAAAGGCAATTGAAAGCTCAGCCCAGATCTAGATGGTCTGTAGATTAGGACAGATAAACCATGAAAGAACAGTCACCGTGAGATTGTATTGAAAAAGCTGCATGCAAAGCTGGTCGAGAAGTCAGGCATCTTGATTTTGGGAGCAAATTGCAGGTAGAAAAAGAAGCATAGTGACAGCTGTACCACCTAGATCACTGACCCCTTTTATCATTTGCAGATTGATTTATTTATGTTGGATTTGGATTTGGATTCAAATCTTACTAATTGTTATGTCCTTTGTGTTAGATCTTCTTTTCTTTTTTTTCTGATATTGTAAAATGGCATACGAGACTTGGCCACATAGGTCAAGATAGAATGGCTAGATTGGCTAAATAGGGGGGCTGTCGGGCTCTCTCATCAAAGTAAGCCTACCTACGTTTCAATTCAGTATGATGATAAGAATAAGATTAAGGAATTCCCTCATTCCTTGAATGAGAGATTCATACATACTGTGGATTTGTGGGAGATGTTGCATGTGACTCATTGGGTGCGTCCACGTAGGATGATATTTATTTGTCTGTATATATACAAACACACATAATGTACAATTTAGTGATAAATTTTATGTGGATTCAACTGCTTAAGTGATAGAGATAAGTAAGTCTTATCTCATCTATCTTATATACCCATATCAAGCATAGAAAATAGTATGTGTATTTTTCTCCCATATCAACCATCATAGACCATCATAGCCCCCAGGGATTTGAAAGGCGAAACTTGTGAAGACTTGTTTAGGACTCCACTAGCTGCTCCATCAGCATGAAAAGTTTGTACAATTCGGTGTGATTTGGAACAGTTATTCCCATACTATTTGCTAGAGATGTAAGGCAAACCAGAAAACCAAACAGAACCGAACCGGCAAATTGAACCAAACCGATGGATTGGTTTGGTTTTTTTAGCTGAAGTGATGAACTGATCCGGTTCCGTTTGGGTTTTTGTTAAAAAAGTTGGTCCTTTTCGGTTTTCCGTCTCTAAACATGGGATCGGATCGAGCCGAACTAAATCGGAATACATCCTAAACCCTAAAAAACCTATTTTACTTCTACCGTTTTAATTGCTTCCTCATTCTTCTTCGACCGCCTCACCCGTCTATCTCAATCATGTCGTTTCTTTGATTGACAATGGAATTTGGATTTTGTTGTTATGGGGGAGTTGATTTTTTGTTCCTCGTGTATTGTTGTTAGTGAGTCAAATTGATTAATACGTTGACTCTGGTAAATCTGACAGAAAGTTGTGAGCTGATTTTGTTGATTCTGGGTTTTGAGAAAGTTGTGGAGTTGGTGGGTTTTGATTAGTGAGTTCTTCCAGTTCTTTTTTGTACATCCCATGGTAAGCAGCCGAGTTTCCCAAATGATTTTGGAAAAATCTAGGCTTTGGCTGAATCAAATCGGAAACCTAACCAAAACCAAAATCGAATCGAATTAAATCGGAATTCTTAATTTAGGTTTTTGCAAGCCTAAATTGAAATTTTTAGTTCGGTCCAAATTTTCTCTCTAAATGAGACCGAACCGAGCTGGACCAATTATATCTTTAGTATTTGCGTATAATATGCATTTCCAGTTTCAATTAAAGGATGAACATTGTCCACCTATTCCGTGAGATATCCCTGCTAGAATTCGGCAATTTCTGCGATTTTGATATACTATTATTATCTGGTATGCTTGTTTCTTAGCCATTTACGGAAACAAGGTTTACTGTTCGAATATACCAAACAGAGAAACTTATGTCTGGTTTAGTTTCACTGTTCAACTGCACTCAATGACTCAATACTGAAATGAAATGTATCTATCTGTAATGTATATTTACAACAGTCAATTTGGTATTTTCTCTGTGCGTATCCGAAAAAGGTTGCAACAATACTTGTTGTTGCTGAAAATTGTCGTCAATATATTTTTTGGTGACTTTTCGTTCACCGAATTTTAAGATGGAAGAAATATGGTTTATCTTCGTAACTTTTTTACCAAAAATCTGTTTCCGTATTTTTTTATAAAAATTAGAGAGTTTTGTTTACTTTTGATTTTCAGAAATACCCTTACTCTATTGTTAAAAGACATTACTCTTTTCACTGACTTACTAATATAAAAAAAATTGCAACTTTTCATAAGGGTTGTGATTTTTTGAAAATCTGTCTACTTTTGGTTATCAAAAATACTCTTATTTCATAAAAATATTTGAATTAGAAGATATCTATTTGTTAGAGGACATGACCATTATTTATAATTGTCATTATATAGAAATTGTGACTTTTCATCAAAGTTTTAATTTTTCACAAAAATTGTGACATTTGATAGAAAGATGTATCTTCTCATAGAATTGTGATTACTCTTTTGAAGAGTCAAGTACCCCTATAAATGTAGATCTTCTGTTACAAAAGTTTTTCCTTAGGTAAATTACTTAAATAGTTTCTGTAGTTTGAACTCAATTTTATTTTGGTCCTTCCTTTTTCATTTTGGTCTTTTCTTTTTAAAATGACTCGATTATGATCTTAAATTTATATTTTTGTGTCAATCAAGGGTAATAGTTAACGCTCGTCTGTTTCAATAACGGAAAACGTATTTTTTACTAGTATCATTTTTGACCAATTTCAAAAGATATTTATGTTATGTTTTTTCTCTTTCCCCGTACCCTCCCCG
>JABCMJ010008054.1:0-21150 GCA_014822125.1 Arbutus unedo
TAAGGGTTTTACTCAAACCTATGGGATTGACTACGAAGAGACCTTTGCTCCGGTAGCAAAGATGAATTTCGTACAGGCCCTACTCTCTTGTGCTACAAATCTGAATTGGGCACTTCAACAGTTTGACATGAAAAATGCTATCCTCTATGGTAATTTAGAAGAAGAAGTCTATATGGCGATACCGCCGGGTTTTCCTCGACTGCAAGTGAAGGAAAGGTGTATAGATTGAGGAAGGCATTGTATGGGTTAAAGCAATCACCAAGAGCTTGTTTTGACAGGTTTTCGAAAGCTATGTTGAGATTTGGATACCGGCAGAGTCATGCGGATCATACTATGTTTATCAAAAGAAGTGGTGGCAAGATTGCTATTCTTATTGTGTATGTTGATGATATGATAATGATAGGTAATGACGTGGATGGGATTTTTGACCTTAAAGCTCAACTGGCCCAAGAATTCGAGATCAAGGATCTAGGATCAATGAAATACTTTCTTGGAATGAAAGTGGCGAGGTCTGACAAAAGCATTTTTATTTCTCAACGTAAGTATATTCTTGATTTGTTAGAGGAAACAGGTATACTTGGTTGTAAACCTGCAGATTTCCCTATTGAGGCTAATCACCATCTTAGTGGCGATACGGGGGAATGTACTAACAACGAGAGGTATCAGAGACTTATAGGTCGTCTGATGTATTTAGCTCACACTAGACCGGATATTTCATATGTTGTGGAAGTTGTTAGTTAGTTCATGCATGATCCACGTACCGCGCATATGGATGTAGTTTACCGTATCTTGAGGTATCTCAAGTCAGCTCCAAAAAAGGGGATTTTGTTCTCAAGCCATGGACATTTGCGTCTGAAAATATTTACTGATGTTGACTACGTAGGGTCCGTAGATGACAAACGCTCTACCTTTGGCTACTGTGCTTTCATTGGGAGAAATTTGGTGACTTGGCAAAATAAGAAGCAATCAGTGATTGCTCAATCCAACGCAGAAGCCGAGTATAGAGCCATGGCTCATGGTGCTTGCGAACTTTTGTAGTTTCACACCTTATTATAGGATTTGGGAATTGGAGATGATGGTCCAATGAAACTCTACTATGACAATAAAACAACCATAAATGTTGCTCATAATCCTATTCAATATGACAGAACGAAGCATAAAGAGATTGATAGATACTTCATCAAGGAGAAACTGAGCGAGGGTTTGATATGCATTCCTTTTGTGCGGTCTAAAGATCAACCAGAGGATATATTCACAAAAGACCTTGGCAGCAAGATGTTTCATCCCATTCTGTCCGAGTTGGGCTTGATTGATATTTTCGCACCGACTTGATGGAGAGCGTTAAGATATGGGCCCACATGTAAATTAATTGTGCAATTAGTAATTAGCTCAGTCTTAGAGGGTTGTTTGTGTAATTATATTCTTAGCTGTACTTATATATTGATTGTAATGACAGGTAAAACCCAACTTTGGGATTCTAAAACTTCACAATAACCTATGCCTTCCCTCCACCAATTTCTTCATCGAAATGCACGCCTCTCCACAAATTCTTCAACGAATTCACCGATGAAACCGACCCACTCTTGTCGCAATTTTATCACAATTTTATTGCAATTCATCGCAATCTGCATGTGGTTTCACATCTCCACCCTCAAACCCTAAGCAAAACGCGATGAATTGCAATGAAGTAGTGATAAAATTGCGACATGAGTGGGTGGGTTTCAGTGGTGAATTCGTTGACGAATGTGTGAAGACAGGCGTGCATTTTGATGATGAAATTGGTGAAGAGAGGGCATAGGTTTTGGCATAGGTTTTAATGATGACATTGGAAGAGACACTGGTGATGAAATCTGGTCTAGTCAGATCCTGCCTTTCTAGGTACCTGTATTCTTGCCGATTGCCACAATTCCTTGCGTCACACTACCGCCGGTGATGATGTTATGGTTGGCATCTTGGCGAGAGAGAGAGAGAGAGAGAGAGAGAGAGAGATTCATGATCATGTCAGTATGCAAAAGACATTAAGGAGAATGCAAGGTATAATGATCGAAGGACACCAAAGTAAACTATTTGAAATTCATACACTCGAAAGGGGTTAAGTGTCAAGCATCCTGCTCCACAGAACGTGTCGAAGTTACAACCAATTTTTCCTGCCAATTACTAGCTCGACCTTGGATCCTAAATTGCCACTCTGATCCAACAAGAGCTAAGTCTAACATTGGATCTAGTCCATAATCAGGTTCAAATTTTGCTACATTCAGATGATCCCTCTTCAGCCTCACCTGAATTTGGAAATATCACTGTGAGCACAATCCATTGGGATCACATCCCATGCCAGAAAGGAAAAAACAAAACAGAGAAGGAAAGGACATGTTGTGCAACTGACCTACTTGGGTAACATAAGAATAAAAAGTACTTGCCTGAGTTGCAACAAGATTCACATCACCATTTTCAAATGTTAGAACGCCTCTGGGTTTTATCCATTTGGGATGAGCCATGCCATTTAACTCGAGCTCTCCACTAACAGCAAAATTGAGAATCAAAGGGTAAACCATCCTCAACTCTGGCCCAAGAACAAGCTTTAAGTCAGTTAGGCGGATATCCATATTAGGCTTGCTATTTACTTGCCCCATTTCCTTTTCAACTTCACGCTGTTTACCTGTAAAAGTGCAAAGAATTTACATCGGAGTGCAGAATTTTCTTTATAGAAGTCTCCTACAACTACAAGAATAGTTACATGCCCCCTTTGGCCACTAGTAACCTACCTTGCAAAATGGAATTATTATAATTTGAAGGCATATTTTACATAGAACCTATTGCTTTGGCTTGTAACCTCATTTAATGCAATATCACAACACTTTTCAGCACTAATCACTTCTACTTTCATCAACAACAAAAGATACTGAATTACTACTTTATCGAAGGTGTATCTCAAGTGCCATAAAAAGGAAGACAAGGCTCAATGGCAAGGGAAGATATTTTTGAGGAAAGAATGCAAATGCATAAAAGAAAACAATACATATGGGTTGTAGGCAAGAATTTGACCAGAGAGTTGGAGTCGGAGAACAAAATATCGAACTAGCATCCAATCTCAAATGGCATGGAATACAACAGACCAAAAATATAAGGTGTAATTCAAGCTACAAGTGCAAAATCTTTAACCAAAGTTGAACTGCATTAAAATGTGCTGTTCTAGTCTGTTCTAATCACCATGCAGAGCAGCATAGGCTGATCTCAAAATCTACATTACAAGGGAGGATGGTGTGTGCCCTACAAAAAGACATTTTACATCAATGGTTGAGATTATTTTGATCCAACGATCATTCTACCTTTTTGGTGTAGAATTTCTCTCCTTCCTAATATCGTGGTCACATGATCCACTTCTTTGTTTCTCTCCTTTATTTATTTTTTCCTCAATAATTACTGGCATGTTTTTCTTCATTAGTTCCGGCCAAACACAAGACAATTAGATATTTTTTAATATCAAAATACAATCAGACCAATCACCACATTTTTTCCCCCTCATTGAAACCCTAAACCACTTAAATGAAATACAAAATTGGGTGTGCTTGAAGTTAAATAAAAAATTAGGTGCACCGGTGGAAGAAACTTGCAATGAATCTAGAATGACTAAGATTGAGACATTAGTTGTGTAATTCTAAGTGGTAAGAACTAAGATGCTAAGAAATAAATCACCTAATTTCATGATCTTCCTAGATCCAGATTACATTTACTATGTGAGTGAAAGAGAGGGAGAGAAGGGGGGGGGGGGGAGCAAAATGTCGTGAAATGAAATGTTGACTTTCATGAAAATTTTGAAGTGGTGAACTATTCAAAATTTTATTGGCTTATCAATTATAAAATGTCACACATGATCAACTAATCAATCAACAAATTTATATACTAAGAAAAACTTCAATCTACCACCTATAAAATTTGGGTCTCACAGTGTGTTATTCAAGATAAAAATTTAGCCCCATGTAGCTTAAAAACTAAAATGGATAACATGATTTTTTGCAATTTATAAAATAACATTGTACTTTGGTCTTAATAAAATAATAAGTTTATTCTTAAAGTAAGCGTGCATTTTGTAATTTTATAAAGTAAGCAATAATCACATGATTTTCTTTGTCAAACTTCTTAACTACGTATGAATACAAATAAAAATTATCACCTAATTCAAAATGTAAATACGACTTGGATCAAAATGAAAGCTTATCACTAGACATGTGTTACATATAGCTAAAAAAGAAATTTATGGAGTGTCGTAGGCACGAGTAATTTGCCGGTTTTTCTTTATGGAGCAATAGTGAGGGAAGCAACATAACTATTCTAGATGATAAAATGCTTCCATGGTTTTTAATCGAGGAGGCCAACTAAATCACAAAAATGATTTGTGCGAAACTTTACAAAATTCTTCTTAGTTTGGTTTATCAACAACTATTAAAATAGATTCAGATGTTAAAAATATTAGATTGTTAACCACCAACTTATCTAAATGCTTGAGATGTTAAAAAGAGGTGTAACTTTACTATTATATTTTGAACACACACCCTCACATGTAGCCAGACCTCCTCCATAAGCAGATTAAACACGTGCAAATATTTAATGATTAGGTAGGCAGTGATATTCGAACACAGGATCTATAGCCTGCTCTAATACTGTATTAGATTGTTTACCACCAACTCATCTAAAAGCTTAAGCTGTTAGAGAGAGGCGTAACTTTAAAATTTACATTCTCAACAAAAAACAATGATGATTAAATTTGGGTCTACTAGATGAGGAAGACATTTATTATGCATAACTCAACTCGACCTTATAACATCAACTACACAGCCCAAAAACAAACATTTCTTCAAAAGATTAAGAAAAAATGCTTTCATTTTCTCCACAAGCAAGTATAATCCATTTGGGTCAAGTAAATTTTTCTTTTTTAGGTTGCTCAGCTGTTAGTTCATAGGTCAAATTGATCAAAGACTCAGAGATAAACATGAAGGAAAAATAAAAAATTTACACCATCTAGATGACCTAGATAAAGAGGGAAGAAAAGTACAGATTTACATCCAGTCGTAAATAGTACCAACTCTAACCACCTGAACTTCCAATCACTATGTCACTCAACCAATCTTATTGACTAATAAATTATCAGTTAAACCCCTTCGTAAGTTATTTGTTAATTGACCTACTCTTTCTGTAAAAGTGTACATTTTTCCACTACAGTATTAACCTTTATCATCTGCTAAAAGCTTCTATCAGTTAACAATATTTCTTATTTATTAATTGTGCAGGAAATCAAAGCATAACAATATTGAAACAAGCTTTAGTACACAACAGCTAAGAGGTTCTTTTCAAAACAGTAAAAGAAAGGTCAGCATTTGAAAAAAACTATCCTAGTCTTATCCTTTTACTCTAGGTGAACTCAAAATGTAGAAAATTTCAAGAGTTTTTCGGTTGACATCTTTCCACAGGTTCGAACCAGAATTTAAATCTATCATGGAAACTCATTTCCAATTTATTGGAGTCATGTGCCTAACTATGAAGTAAAAGGTTCCCATTACACAGTCAACTTACCAGGAGGTTGGAATGGGGCTCCCAAAGCAGCGGGCATAAAACTGAAAAACCTTGAAACATATTTTGACGCTACCACACGATTGTAACCACCATTTGAAATCTTTGACTGGTTTGATGCCGTTTTATTTGAAGGAGCAGCTCCACCACCCTTATCATGTGGTAAATATGCCTCTCCATGACTCAGTTTAATCTTGCCAGAAATGTTTGGTTGCAATATGGAACCTGATACTTGCAGCTGAGAATCAACTTGACCACTGTGATTTATTAAGTGTTAGTTCTCTGTCAACAATATATAAATGAGACAAGAAAAGGCAGATAAAAATTACTCAGCGAACAAGCTTTTGATTATGATATAAGAGAAAAAACTGCAATCAGTATCATCACCAGCAGTGTCACAGTTTTTTAGTTTGAAGAACACAGGCAAATAAATACCCAACAGCACAATCAAAAGCAAACAAAGCCATATCAACAGACATGCATTACCCTATTTCACTTATAAGAAAATTTGCATAGCTGCTGCAAAGAGCAAAGCCATTCTCATAAATTCAGAAAGATATGAAGGACACCTTAGGATATTCTTTGCCCGAACTTCAAAGACTTCACATTTCAAGTCAATTTTATCACCAAGAGATGCTTCACTAGTCCTGAGAGGCAGGTTTCCTTTTACTGACAGCTTCCCTCTTCTGCTTACCCTACTCTCCAACAAAACGATACACAGCCTATTTGAGTTCACATGAACCGTCCCACCTAAGTTTGTGAGAGGTTTCCGGAGTACGGGTGACGATACAGTTGCCCTGTGGAAAGATGCAGATCCATCGAGCACTGGTTGTTCAACAGTACCTCTGACCTATTTATTTATGACAGATGTACTTGCATCAGTAATGCTATTTAATCAGATGTAGAAGATACAACATCACCCTTCTTTTATTTTAATAACCAAAGCAAGATATGTTCCTGAAAACTAAATATTGACTTGATCTACCTGAAGTGTAATGTCTGCATTGCCCTGAAGCCAATTGGCATAGGGAGATAAAGCCGTTAACAACATCATGCCCCCGTCTTTAATGTCAGCATCAACCCTAACTTCACCTGCATCCAAAATATTCCAGTTTAAGCCTTTGAGAGTTTCTGCCAACTGAGTGTCCCAACCTTCTTCATTTCTATCTCTGGATGCTTTCTTATCAGCCGCTTCATCCGCAGAACCTCGACTTCTTTCCTTGGACCAACCAGGAATCCAAGTCGCTTCATTTTTCTCCCTTTCCATCTTTTCTTCCTCCAACAGGTTAGTTTGGACCAAAGTTAATGGAATACTTCCTTGAATGTGTACATGACCACTCTGGATAACGGGTTCAAATTTAGCATTAAACAGAAAACGGCTGGTTGGGGTTAGGGAAGCAACAATTTCAGCTCGTCCAAGATCAATGCCACCAATAGCACCATCCAAAAGCCTTACTTGCACATCACATTCTGGTTTAGCAAGACTTCCTCTGAGATCCCCTTCCATGTGTAATATACCTCTTATAGGTGCCAACAATTGCCGCAAAGAATGAACCGCATCAGTAGCTGAAGATTCAATAACCTGAACAAGTGTAGGGACTAGACTAACGGGAAAATTCAGAACAGCAAAATGCAAATTAGATTTTGGCCCTAACAAGGTTCCATCTGCATGGACTGTGGCATTGTC
The DNA here is from genome assembly GCA_014822125.1 of Arbutus unedo. Taxonomy (NCBI): domain Eukaryota; kingdom Viridiplantae; phylum Streptophyta; class Magnoliopsida; order Ericales; family Ericaceae; genus Arbutus; species Arbutus unedo. Next base: position 7,253 of record JABCMJ010008054.1, read on the forward strand.
CTTTTGAATAAACATTTTCTCAAGGCGCAAACCATCGTCGTTGCTGTATGCACCCACTGCTAGAAGACGCTGAGTTTTGTAGGTCCCCCATTCCCATTCTTCGCCATGAAAGTCAAATTCTGCCTGCAAAAATAACAAATACAGATGGGATGAGAAAAGGCGCTGGGTTAAAAAGTTCAGAATTCATTTTTTATTTCCTTTTACATTCGGATTTCAATTTATAGATATACATGTAGAAGTATTTTGTAGGTTTGGAAAACAAAAAGAAATGAACTTCATAAATATTGTATCAATAGGATCAAGAAACAGGTAACCAACAAGCTCATCTGCATCAGACAGCAAACCATAATGGTCGACTACCTCAACTTTCAGTGTACAAAGTAAGGAGACCATTTTATGCACAACAAATTCCAGGGCTCCGGATTTGGAGATCTGAGTCTTTAGTAGTTCAAATTTCACCATTCAGTCATTTATAGAGTTATATGCATGAAATTCTATTCATACTGCCTAATGAAAAGTTTCAAAGATACCACTGTGTCCCCATTGCCTCCACCACTTGCATCAAGATTGCCATTCCAGCGACCTTTAAGCTCGGCTAAACCTGGAAGACTCAACTCTTCAAGAATTACTTCATTTTCTGCAGTAGAATAACCCTTAATTTCCTGAAAATTTATAAGATTAGGGGAATGTTAAAAGAAAACGTAGAAACTTTGAGACGGGTTGCAGCGAATTATCTCTTTAACCAGATCAAAAACAACCAAATGGCATTTCGCTCAAGTTTCTCCAGCTCTATATCTGGTAGCAAAAGTGACAAATAGATATATTAGATAGAAGTACCTCAAGCAGATTTTGAAGGCTTTCAGTATACAGTCCCACTGATTGCAAACTTTGTATAAAAAGGTCCTGCAAGTATTGTAAGAGAAACATGATGCTCAGAACTTAGAGCAAGAAAGACTGTTTAGTTGCATGTCTTATTAGTATGCATTTCTTGTATTATGTTTTGGCTGTTGCACATAAATGTAACAGTAGTAGGCTCATATGTATTGCATATTAAGTAAAACAATGCTCGCATTGAGTTCTTATCTCTCAAGTAATTACAGATGTCCATACATACGCGCCATGTTCTTTTCTCTCCTCACACAAATAGAGCAGGGGAAAGGAGAAAGGAGAAAGGTCTCTCTCCATGTAGTTTTCTTGTTTAAAGTTCCTCAAGACAGAGGAAGCACTCACCATCCTATTTGATACTTCTAAAGACACTATTAAAAGCACTCTGAAGTCCAATGCAGAGCACAAACCAAGTTGCCACTACCTTCGCTTCGCAAAACCAATCAAGTTATGCCATAAATAATTAAATCCGTAGTAGTCAATAAGATACCATATGTTGCCTAATCTAGCGTAGTATTCAATAAGGGTAGCTTAATCCTTTTATGTAATTAGGGTTTCCTCAATGTTAAGACATTTGATTTTAGTTCACCGGCAAGCAGCATGGCCCTTGCTGTCTGCCAGCCCATTACTTGTTTTGTTACTATTCTTTTTAGATCTGCATCATTCTCTCAGACTCTGCATCTACAAAATGTTTAGCACTAACTGAATCCTCTTCTTCACTGAATCTACATCATTCTCTCTGGATCTGCATCGTTTTCTATAATATATTTTGCACCAACATCAACTTCTCTTCTCTCTGGATCTGCATTTGCATCTGCAAACTATTTTGCACCAGTTGAATCCTCTTCTTTCATTGGATCTGCATCATTCTCTATGGATCTGCATCATTCTCTATGAATCTGTATAGTTTTCTCTGGATCTGCATCGTTTTCTGTAATTTATTTTGCACCAGCTGCAATTTCTCTTCTCTCTGAATCTGCATCGTTCTCCCTAAATTTGTATCTGTATCTGCAATCTGTTTTGCACCAGCCAAATCCTCTTCTTCACTGGATATGCATCATTCTCTCTGGATTTGCATTATTCTGTCTAGATCTGCATCTACATCTGTAATTTGTTTTGCAATAGTGAACTCCTCTTCTTTCATTGGATTTGTGTCTGCATCGTTTACTCTGGATTTGCATCGTTCGCCCTGTTTGCAGCAACTGAAACCCTCGCCGATCACTAGCGAACATTCGACGACCCTTACCAGACCACTGTTAGCCTCTGGCAACGTCGGTTTCGTTTACTAATTGACAAACTCACGATTCTCTTTGTCATCGCATCCTGAGTTTTAGGGCAGATGTGAATCTATACGTTGCCTAATTTAGCGTAGTTGCCTAATCTAGCGTAGTAATCAATAAGGTACCATATGTTGCCTAATCCAGCGTAGTATTCAATAAGGGTAGTTTAGCCTTTTTATGTAATTAGAGTTTTCTTAATATTCTATTTAAGTATGTTCTATGCTTTTGTAATATTAATTCAATCAATACAAAACTTCAATATTCTTTTTCTCTTCTCAATATTCTAACAATTTTGCCTAGAAATTCAAACTCAAAACCTACTTTGGGTTGTCCTGCATCAAGGATACACTCCGTAAATAAATTTCTTAAAGGGAGGCATTAAGGGAATGCCACCCTTATAAAAAAAAATCTTCCCACAAAGGTCCTCTATAAACTAATATGATTCGTCAAGCAATACTATGGAGTTCGAATCTGATAAGTGAAAAATGGATAAGGTATGGAAACAATAGGTGACCACTTGATACAAAAACTTACCATGTTGGCTATTTTAGTTTATATACAAACGGGCAGTATAAAGAGATTGCAGAACATTGCGCTAATAATACTAATATATTGTGCATGTGTAAAGTGCTATGTAATTGGAAAAAATGACATTTTAATCCACTACACAAAGCTCCTCAGATTAGACAAAATGAAAACACTGCCATTTTTCCTTCATTGCAAGAGGATTGGAGGAATATTGGACTAATTCAATTTAAAACCTCAAAATGCAGGTTGAGAAACTTTTATCATCACAACATCTATGTTGTGATAGGAAGACAGGCTACCACCCCACACCTGCAGAACTGTGACCTGTGATCTGTGATATATTCAACGACTAGCAACGTGAGAAAGGCAGGCATGCAATTAACCACCAAACTAGCAGTTTCATCACACTAACCTTTGATCTAGATTGAGCAGCAGGGTCTGTACTTCGAGAAAGGAGTCTTGCGAGTGGAAGCATCTCAGCAATCTCAGCTCGAGGAACTATGAGTCTCATTCTCCATCGACCCATAGAAGATATCACACTACCCAAATGCCCAGCCATGGCTCTTGCAAATAAGCTACCCCTTTCCTTATGCATGGAGTTTCGATCTCGGGTGCCAGGCAACACATATTCACCTTGTAGCTCATACTGGCTATTGCATTGTTCCAAAACAGCTTTTTCTACAGTGAGCTGGCCATAAAGTATCAAGCAGTAATGAAAGTGAGCATATTATCCAAGTGTCGTAAGTTACAATAAACAGTAGATTAAAAGGTGTGAAACGATGCACTGGCCTTGTATAAAAGTGATCATGTGACTAAAAATTCCCAATTTTGTTATTTTTCAGCACAAAAACGTAAACAGCACCAAGTAAACAATAGACGAATAGAAGGGATTAAGAATGTCTAGGCTGAAATAATGAAGAATTTTCAACTAAGAAAAGGAGAAGAAACTAAAATGATTCTACAATCATTTGGTTTGATTGACAAATTTCTCAACCGATAACGGACCAAGGTGTCATACATTACAGAATCAAGAGGGTTTTGCTTTTTTCTTTTTCTTGGCTTCCTATGTAATCTTTATACCTCTCTGTAGGTACTAATAGCGCCTCTTTAGTGCCACTCAAAAGAAAAAGATAAAAAATGGATGTTTCCTACTGCACAACTGAAACTTTCTAGTGCACTGTATATTTCACTGGGAAAAGTAACAAACATATTGAAATTCAAAACAATTAAAATTGGCTAAAAGTCCAAGTCAAAGATGCTCAAGATATCAGCCACAAAATGTCTGTTTTTAGAACAAAAACTCTGGTTTAGGTGCTCACAACATCACCACTCCATCTGGCAGCCACGTCTAGAGCTTCGCCCAACACGCCACTAAATTTCGGCCGAACTACAGATAACACTCCATGGCCCCTTCTTTTTTGAAAATTAAGCTGAAGTTCTGCCTGAAAATAAATAGAAAACCAAGATCCAAGTGTTACAATAAATTTAAACTGATTTTGACAACGCATATACAACAGCAATCATTACCAAACTTCAACACATCAAGAATTTCTTGCCCATAGAAGCATTCTACGATTTTAGTAAACTTTCCACATACATCACTATTGGTAAAAAGGCATCCAATTGCTTTTTCCATAGCTCCAAAATTCAAGGATCGTATTGCAATATAGTCGGTTAAAGAAGGCTAAATTAGGGCAACAGTGTCCTCCTCTCCATCTGAAATAATGGCCTTCCCTTCAACAGTGTCCTTATCTTATTGATACCTTTATGCCATTTCAAGCTGTCACAAATCTTTCTGTTCACTTCTACACAACATTATTGACACTTAGAAAATCCATGATGCGCATAATAATGGATGCCAATCTCCAGTCGAGAACTATTCACTGCCATAAAATCCTAACTTAACAACAACTGCACTATGGAATTTCAAAAGGTAAAAATTCAAACTCAGAAGCTCAAATCTCCAACCCAATAGAATCTACCTTCCCCGGGGGGGGGGGGGGGGGGGGGGGGNGTTGAAGCAGTTTACAACCTAATGAAATTATTGTCTACTACCTAATCAAACAAATCAATTTGACCACTTAAATCACCCAATACCAGTGTTTGCAGAGATAGCAAAAGTAATTAGTCAAAGCCCTCACAAATGGGAGCAATTTGACAGTAATTTACACCACTTCAATACATGAATGAGTCCATGAATTTCCTTCTTTAATTTTGTTTATGCCTTTTACTGCTTTATGTTTCTTAGTTTTCTACCTTAAGGTTATCATATGTGAAGCGAAAGAGACCAAGGTAACCTTCAAATGATAAAATCAAGCAAGCCAATCTGACAGCTTACTTTTTGTAATGTTCCTCGAAGTGAAGCCAGCTCCAATTCATCGAGTGGCAGATGGCGTACCTAATGCATATGGTCGAAAACTGAAAATATCAGATCATTCAAGACTCCAAAAGGCTCACAAGGAAAGCACAAAATATAGAAACAAAGACTATGTTGGTTATTAGACCAGTGGATAAGACAGTAATAACCTCCAAGTTAGCTGAATGTAGTGGTCGGTAGCAAACATTAGCCCTTAGGTGCCCCTTTTGAAGAGAAAAAGACAATACTTTCCCATTTAAGTTTTCTCCAACAGTAGGCTGCAATGGTCCTACAACCTCCACAGCAAGACTTTCATCTGTCCTGCCTGTGGCATCCAACTGCATCGCCAGAAAGAGCTAAAATTAAGATTGCCCACTGTAACAGGGATAATCACAGCCTGAGCCATCAAAAAAGAGATGCACGGCCAATGATAGGTGACAGCTGCATTCAAAACTAAACTTGGCAATACAAAACATATATATCATCAAATATCAGATCCACTGACACCACATGCATTTGCTCGATTTTATACATACAAAATTTGAGGTTTGCTGACTTTTGAGGTATGACATCTGCCACAGCATTATTGGCTAATCTCTTTGTCCCGCCAAGGAACAAAATTTTGTTTCATTTCCATTGAAACGGCCGAAACGTTTCTGTTTTTCTATGAGACCAAAGCGAAACATGAGTGGAATCCTGAGATTCAAATGTTAAAGAACGATATCCTGCAATTCTTCCTACCGACAGTCATGCACTGAAACATGTCGAAGCTCCACAAAACAAACTGAAACACTGAGCAATTTCGGCACCTATTAGACATCCAACAGTGTCATTCTAATAGTTCCTCAATTCTTCTGACACTGCCATTGTATTCCGCCTACATTTCCGAAAGTTTCCTTTTCCTAGCTAACCAAAGCAACAGACTCAGACAAAATTTTGATCCTTGCCTCCTGCAGACGTCAAGGTTGGGGCTAAGATAACCAGGCCAAATGTTGCATGCAACTAAGAAAGATGAGTGACCGCACATCCAGCCTGCTGCGCCTCCCTAACAGAGCCCTTCTTATTATTAGCATGTGACCTTCAGGAACATGTACACATCCAGAGTATGCTGATCCAGACGATGCGAGAGCTCCAGCCAAAGCTCTGGTGGCCGTCACTGACTCGGCTCGAACTGGTATTGTTTTATGAGATGGCCACACATGGACTGTGTAGAACCAATGAACGCTTTGAAGCATTGGAAATCTTTCTTGAATTAAGGGTTGGGGGGACCATCTCCATAATGCATACAACAACTAGCCCACTATCGACTGGAAAACCTTGATACATTCAAGCACTATTTGAAGAGCAATTTGTTTACAGACATGAGTTTTAAGAAGGCAAACCTTGATACATTCGTGGGAGATGCTCAATGCCCCAACCAACTGAGGTGCAAGCATCAACTGGTTCAGTTTAAGACCAGAGATAGAAACCTCCCCAACAAGACCATGTGTATCTCCATCATCTTTCATTTGCTTGTCCTCCATGTTCGACTCAGAATAACCAACTTGGACATCAGTAATGTCAACAGGCTTAATAACCTTCCCCTGGAACTTGATTCTTCCGGTTGCTTTCAAATGCATAGGCCTCAGAGAATCAAAAGAATAAGAAGAGACTAAGCTGAAAAATTCAAAACCGCGCATCCGTAAATCCAATTCAACTCCTTCCACAGTGATTGGCATGGTAGCTTTCATATCATTCTCTTTCCTATTTAACCAGTATTCATCAGGATAAGATGTTAGAACTTTTGAAGACAATTCAAAAGCGACAGACGAAGAACTGACGGCAACATAATCATGGGAGATGATGATATCTCCTCGAGCATCACTGAATGATCCTTCAGCTTTTGGTGCAATCCATTTAACATCAAACCTCCTGCAATTGAAAAATGGCGCATTACTCTACGTATATAGTCAACGTCCATATTCTACATTCAAACAGCTTTAAGATTCTGCACATAACCATGAAATCAATGATCGGTGAACAATTAGAGAAACAGGCCTTGCAATCTTACGGTCTCAATAAGGATCCAGTCACTTTTGTTTCTCCATTTAAAGCTCCCAATTTGAACGGCATTGCCTGGAGATGACCAGGTAAATATCGTTGCATAACATTATCGAAACATAAATTCCCTGAAAAGTTCACATCCATTGCCGTGTCATCCACTTCACCCTATAAAAATGAAGGGAATCATGATTAGGATTCAAAAAGATGACCAATATGCCCAATTTGGTCATTATTAATGGGGTCTGGGAGGCGTGGGAGGCATAACTTGGATACAAACTTTAGCCTACGGCATTATTTAAACTAAACTGGCAACTAATTGAAAACATGAGTACATAGTAAAAAGATTATCAAAAATCGATGAAAAAATGGTACTAGCTCAAAACAACTTTTAAGACTGGTCCAATTCCACAATTACTGACCAAAAGCAAGAACAAAGCTAACACAATACAGTTGCCAACCTATGTGACATCATCCAGAAAAAACATTGCTATCGCAGCAATATTTCAAAGAATCTTTCCTCTACCTATGATTTTGTTAATAAATTCAGATGGTTACCAGTTCTTGACTCTTAAGCTTATCCCAATCTGCCAATGTTACCCAAAACCATAACACAATTGCAGCAAGAATAATCAAACAAAACTCACAAAGAAAGCACGAAATAGAGACGTAGATCGTTCCCCAGCAGGGCACATCCATGGCTCGCGCCAGTTTTCACTGTATTGAATAGAAAAAAGAGTACAGAGTACATTGCTTGTTGTGCATAGCAAATTATATATCAAGGTTTTACATCACAAATTACCAAAAACCTGTGTTTAGCTTTCAGGGTGCTGCCCCTGAACCCTGCAACCCACCATAGTTTGCAAAGTGGCAAACTAAACCGAATCAAGCTTCACAAACCCAAAATAGATAATAGAACATTGGGAATCGTTGCCTCTAGTCTACTAATAAAGATCAAACATTATAGGCGTAAGAAAGGTCGGGAAAAATGATCACCTACCAATTGCCACAATAAGATCCATGGAACAAGAACCCACATAAGGGTAAAAAAAACCATGGAGTCATGTTGTATACTACATATAATTTGATAAGCATACAAACATGTTTGAATTTGAAATTTCTAAACTAACAGCTCCAAAAGTACTGCACATTTGAATCAGGAAATATAGCATTTGGGTACGTTGGTGGGTGTGGGGGTTTGTGCACATGTTCAAAACTGAAACCAGTTATGAGTCTTATGACTTTCTTCAGAATTGGAACTCACGAATGAGTGAGGCAATAAATGGGCATAAATGGCCCCAATCCAGCCACCTGTCCCAGCATCCTGAATAGGTCGACTTACAGGACAAATGTTAGCAATGACCATCTACATATATTATACATGCCATTATTAGTTGAAAAGATTGATATCATTAAACTTGACTGGGAAATAGGAATGTGTTAACTAATCACAAGTTAGTGGGCAGAGTACTCCAACAGATGGTAACTTAGTACCTGTACTCTTACCTCCTCTCAAAGAAGCTTTAAGATGAAACCAAGCAACAATAGATCAAGCTTATGAAAATACTATGCGCAGACCAAGAAAGAGAGAATATTTCACATGCAAACAAGTACCTCTGGGCAAACCCATGCATTCCCTGCCCCACGAATTTCTCCACCATCAACAAGACTAGCTCTGATTCCATACAAGTCAGCAACCTGTCACAAGCAGAGTGAAATAAAAAGGAAATATTAACATATTTCTTTCAACAATAGAGATCAAATTATTTTAACACGCGCAAGATTTTTGTTTTCCGGTTGAAAACATGCCCAGAAAATATTTACTAGAACTACTTACGCAGTTATCAGTATTAAAAGTGAAATTGGCTGAGATATATGAAAATGGGATACGGTCAATTGCTGCCACTGCACCAGCATCTTTATTCTTCACCATTGCCTCCGACGCAGATGATGCAGGAAAATCAGAAACTGAATGAGCTATCTTCCGTGAAACCAATCCGCTTCCCACAAATACAGGAGCATCCAAGGGTCCTTGACAATTGAATACTGCAGTTACTGATCCAGCCAACTGCAACAAATGAAGAAAGAAAATTACTAAAGGTCAACAAAAAATTACTAAAATCTCATCTCAACAGTCTTTGAAAAACAAACAATGAGTATGTGTAATAGTATAATACATCCCCAAGTAGCATCCGGCGAGTTGGCCTTTGCTTTCTGCTGTGTAGACTGTTAGAGGCTCAAGCAAAAGGAAATTTAAAAAGGGGGAGAAGTATGAAAATTGGCATGATCTCAAGATTGTATCTAAGGGTGGCAACATGCATAGTCTATTGAATCTAAGGGAACTATGGAAACGGTCGTTGTAGAGTCTTGTATAATTTGATATTGAATAAGAATGTCGCTGGTTAGTTTCAGTCAGCGGCATTTGGTAATTTTCAGGTTTTATGTACATGGGTCTTAAGGGTCGCACATCGGTTGTTTTACGGGTCAAGTTATTTATTTGATTTAGAATTATGAGTCCTTGTAAGTATCAAATTGGTTTTAGAAGTCTAAGGAACTAGTTGTTTCCTTTTTCTTAAAAGTCATAGTTTTAGTTGGTTTAGAAAGTCTCCAAGTGTATATATGCAATGTAATGCTTCTTAATTAATGGAGTTGATAGTTTTAGAGAAACAGCAGAGCTTTTGAAGCCTCTTTTAGATTGTGCGATGCAATCAAACCCTAGGTCCCTAGGTGCAATGCCTAAGGCTTCCTATAAACTAAGTTTATATATGCAATGTAATGCTTCTAAATTAATGGAGGTGATATTTTTGAGAAACTGCAGAGTTTTTGAAGCCTCTTTTAGATTGTTGGATGCAATCAAACCCTAGGTGTGATGCCTAAGGCTTCTAGGAGTGATTCCTAGACCCATCTACATAATTTCTTCTTCTTTTTTCTATTTTTCTGCATATAGAAGTCATGTTACTGTTCACGAGGTAATTATTGTACACGCCTAGTTACTGTTTGCAGCACCCTGAACAGCCCTGTTTCGGTCCGGTTTCTCCTATTTAACACTAATCCTTTCATTCGTTAGCCCAAAACTTCCCTTATTGTCCTACATCATGTTGTCTTACATCTATTCCCGCAATGAGTATGAAATGCAATCAATTCCCGCAATGAGCATGAAATGCAATCAACTTATTATCGACACTACATTTCCTTACTGAGGGCGTACAACTTCTTTAGCAGAGTTAGACTCAGAGTCAATGGTTCACGGATTAGTTTAACTCAGTAATGTGTATCCAGGGGTTGCCAACTGGGCACAACCTTACTAAATGCAATTTATCAAAGGTTGAGAAGAATAAGGCACTATCCAAGCATCTAAAAGCATTTAGTCTATCTACACAAAGGAAAAATTTCCAGAAACACAAACAAAAAGCAAGAGTACAAATACTAAGATAAAGAACTACAGTATCAGAATCCACAAACTGCAAATAGGAGCTTCACTCCCTTAAAAGGAAACATGATCCTTTCCACCGAAATTCCCTGAAACGTGTTCCTTTCGACGAAATTCCCCACGTAAGAAACCATATCCCTCCGTCACTCAGTTCCTCTTATAACCCAACTTCCAACAATCTATGAGTCTGATATTCCAACCCCATAGCTGCCAGGAGAAACCAAGCAATGACAGAAAGACACAAGAAGACACCACACAACCATGGGACACAATGAACCACAGGTGCAAAATGCTTTCCTCTCCTCATACGAAAACAAAACAATTGATGTACACTGTTTCTCCTCCACCATATACAGCCAATAATAAGAATTTCCCCCAAAGACAATGGTCCCTTTGAAAGGAAACATCTTGCCATTGTGCAAAAATACCAAGCAGAGTTAGAAGTAACTATTTGAAACCCTCCTTCGTGCATGCCAAACAAAGTAGCAACTTAAACCCCAAAGACAATGGTCTCTTCATGTTTTATGTTTCATATTCTTTGCTCAAAGATAGATTTTTGCTCGCATGGAATGAGAATACAAATATTTTGGCAAAAGGTCAACTTAAAGCCCAACAGAGGAGACCAGGCATCTAATGCTCTGTAAGAGGATTGAAATCTAAAGAGAACGAGTACAGACACTTATAGACCATAAGATTCCTGTGCAGTCATGCAATACAATTAAAGATAAACATACCGGGAACAATAAGGGTTTCATCCTAAAAGTTTTCATCAGGGCATTTACTTCAACACAAGGAACCTGGAAAAAATAATGATACATGAGTAAGTACCCACCAAATATGTGTGTGTGTGTGTGATATATATATATATATATATATATATATAGAGAGAGAGAGAGAGAGAGAGAGAGAACACAAATAAACATATTAAGAAAATTTCTTTATCAACGGAAATAGAGTGGAAACACCACTTCAAGCCATAGTTAATGAAGCCTTCAAACACAGTGAGTTCCCCACATTTCCTGCTTTGAAACAGAAATGTCTTAAAGTTTCAGAGATCTCATTTTCCACACGATGTCGAAAGTGAATTATATAACACTTCCTGCCACATCATTTTTAGTTAACAGAGTACAACAAACCACTCTTGTGCAAAACAATGAATAAAAAAAAAAAAGCAAGACCTCAAGCAAGATATAAAACATAATTTATATGAACATGTTTGAGCATACATTGGTGTGCAACAAATTTTTTTCCCTAATTCGCATATGGAGTCTCTGCAAGTAGAAAAGTAGCAGAGTCTCCCACTTCAACCCCCGAAACAAAAGATTTGAGAAGTCCATCATAGCAAATTAAGTACACTGATGTTGAAGAAACCAACCCAGGCCCGGAGCACCTTCTTTGCAAAGACTATACCTGACACATAAGATGAAACTCTCCTTCTTCCGGATTAATGCCAAAATCTCCAGAAGCTTCTAGAGGAACATTACCAAAGGAGCCACTTGCATTGTGTAAAAAAATACGTTGACCACGGAAACATAAACTTGCAGACATGTCCTGCAGAAAAGGCAATCACGAAATTCAGTAAGACTTTTCAACTGGCTACAAGAATCAGTTCCAATATGATGGACGACTATGATGGTTGTAGCAAAATCACTGCAACCCAAAGCAATTGAATATACGCAGTCATAAATCTGACCAGACTGAGTTGGGATCATTCTGATGTAACCCCATAAACATGGAAAAAGGGGAAAAAAAGAACAAACGAACCAACCACAGACATAAATAATCATAAAGCAAACACGGAAACATGTATTTTGAAGTATCTTCGCTTGTTTGGGGCATAACTTGAAAGCTGCTTAAAGTTTTGCTTCTTTATAAAAAGGAATCTAGAGTAATAGCACATAAATGTAATTGGAGCATAGAAGGAAAAAAAGAACAATAAAGTTTTCAGCTCACAAAATGCTTAAACAATGGAGGGTTAGTCATGAGAAGACTCTGGTGCGCCCCCCTCCTCCCCCTCCCCCCGCGGGGGGGAACCTTTTTGTCTGTTTTGTACAGTTGGGATAAGGGCATGGTTGCCCGTAACTTGGATCAAATTGTGGATTTCGTTGATTCCCTGCATAGATGATTTACTAGCCATCTTATGGGCTTAGTTGCTTTCTATTACAACTATTTTTGTTCCTTGCGTAGATTTGATTTTGTATTTGGGCAGCATCATCTTCATGCCTTTCAATGAAAAAATTTACCTACCAATTAACAAATAATAAGAGTAATAATACTGTTAACCATTGCCATCATCAATAAAATATATTTTAAATTTGATACAAACCAAACCGAACCTTAAGTCCCAATCAATAGGGATCGTTAAATGAATCCGTTTTCTCCAATGAGCTATGTTTAGGGCATCGCATTCTGTGATATCCAAAAAACTTAAATCCTTTTGAACTGCCGCCTCTAAAGTCAATTCTGATCTACCCCTCCCCTTAGTGCTAGCATCTACCATAACCATATCACCTCTAACTACCGTTTCAATCAAATCTCCGATATACATGTCCAAACCACCTTAATGTTTTCCTTCGTCTTATTTACTACTGGAGCTACCCCTACAATTCCACAAATTTTATCATTTCTGATCCCATCTCGCAATGTCATGCCAACATCCATCTCAACATTCTCATTTAAGCAACACTAATTGTACTGGCATGTTGTTTCGTAGTAACTCAACACTCAATGCCATATAACATGACTGGCTTTATAGTAGTGTGGTAAAAATTCCCTTTTAACTTTGTGGGCATCCTACGACCTTTAATAGAGTTATTGACCCCACATAACAAAAGTGTTCCCTAACTACTTAATGTCAAGTATACGTGTCTTCTATTCAGATGTATCAAAGGGTCCACATTCCAAACAGCAATCCACCATACCTTTACCACAACACCAACACAAATATGTGAACTTCCTAGAGTATTTCCAGTTCCATTGAACTCTTCAGGGGTATGAAAAAAGTTTTAAACAATTCCTTCCACCTTCAAATGGTTATAGGTGAGAGTAATATAACTGTCAAAAGAAAAAAAGTGCGTGTGTCGTCATCTGTCCCATAAGCTTTTCCCTCAGTAGCCATAGATGCTCAATCGCTCATTAAACACAGATTCACAGAACACTATAGTTGCTTCCCATTCGATATTTTTAACTTGTGATCAATATCCACTTCAATCTCCCAATCTTATGGGTGATTCTAGAATGTCAGACTCACAAAGAAACTGGAAAACAAATCTCCAAAAGATAGGCATATGACCTAAAACTAGCCTAAGAAATGATCTGCAGGCAAAATGCCAAGCCCATGTTTGGTAACCATTCCTGTTTCCTGTTTTCTGTTTTTATT
>JABCMJ010008081.1:0-12089 GCA_014822125.1 Arbutus unedo
TCACTTCTCCCCAAAAACAAAAATCACACACTCTTCAAGTAAATACTTCATCCTCATTTGAAATTTTAAAAATGTCACTCTTCTTTTCTCCCTTTTTTTCTTTCCCTCTAAATTACAAAACTGACACCTCCTCCCCTACCGAATTATGAAAATATCATTCTCCTCCATTTCACTATTTTACATTGCTTTTTAAAAATATATATAATTAAAAATAAAAGTAAAATAAGTAGTAATGATGATGATGATGATGATGATGATGATAAGATAAAAAAATTCAAAAAAATTAACCAATTCAACTTTTTATTTTCGCATTAATTTTTTATTTTTGTAAGAACCCATAAAATTGGAGATCGCAATTAGCCTTAGAATTTATCAATTAAGCTAAGTTAAAATTATAAATTTTTTTAACCAATTCATAGAACTTATATTTTTTCGTATTACCAAATATTTATATTTTTTGCTCTTATATTCAAATGAACAAAGGAGTGAAAAAAGTAAAAATAATTTAAGTACCACAAAACACTTAAATATTTAAAAAAAGAAACTTAAATATTCGCCCTTAAATTTTTAAGTACCACATAACGCTAAAAAAAATTGATAGTTGGATATAGTTCTAATTGGATACGGATGAGGAGTTTTGGATTAATCCAACTTGAATGAGATTTTAACTTTTTTTAAATGTAATGCAAGTATTAAATGGAAAATTATTTTTGAAATATCATTTTATTTAAAGAAAAATGCCACCCACCACCCATTAGACAGTGGATAATATATAAAAAATGTATCGATATTCATAAAGTGTGTATTAATATCCATGAATATGCATAGATATCCATAAAATTTGTATTAATATTCGTGTTTGTTTGTCTTTGTGTGTATATTATCCACCGCCTATTAGGCGGCGATTAACTAGACCCTTATTTAAATGTAATAAACACCGTGTTTCCGTGTATTAATGAAACACTTATATTTTTTCGAATCAAGGAACACTTAATATTCAAACAAAAAAAAGAGAGTGAAGAAAAAACATAAACAATTTAACTACTACGAAACACTTAAATATTCACCCTTAAATTTTTAAGTATCACGAAACACTTAAAAAACCAAAAAAAAAAATTCTTAGTAACCAATTGCTCGGTTGATCTTTAAATATTATTTATAGTCAACAGTGAATTTTTAATATTTTTTCAAAATAAGACTAAAATCAAGTCTTCTCCCTAAAATTAACTTCTTAAAATAAAAATTATCAAATATAGTAAAGAAAGAAAGGAATCTTTTAGTCTTTTTCCCTATTCTTTTTGCAAAAAAATGGTGAAAAATAACTCTCTTTCCTTCGTAAAACTCCTACTTTCCGACAAACGTTAGAAATATTTTTAGTTAGTTATTGTATCTAAAACAGAACTCTTATTTAGACATTGTTTTAAATTACTTATCCTAACTCCAAGCAATTTAGTTTAAAAATACATTCAAAGCGAAAACAGGAGAACCCAAAAAAAAAACTTTTAACCGATTCGGAGTTTTTATACGAGAATGACAGAAACCACTGACCTCACTTTGACCGTAGCTTTATGTTTTTTCTTTCCTTTTGTTTTGTGCTTCTGCACCTTTTAGCTATAGACCAGGTGAGACCTATTACTCTTGCGATGTAATAGGTTTGTAGGTTAGGTTATTTTTAATTATAAAAAACACACACGCATATATATATATATATATATATATATATATATATACACACTGCTTTTTGTGTGTGTGTTTTGCTATCAATTCGTACGCTCAATTACTTAAAATGCATATCGTGCGCAGAACTGAATATCGTTAAAATTTGATATTCAATTCTATTTAAATATAGATTGAAAATGGGTCTTAAATTTATTTAATCACATCACGTATAAATAAATAGGACCGTTTAAATATAGGGATAGCAATGAGATGTCATTGCAATGACTGCATACCTATCTGAATATCATAAAATTTGATGGTCCAATCTATTTAATAAATATGACCAAATTTTTTTAATCAAATCATAAATAAATAAATATGGCCTTTTAAGAAATTAATATCAGCAAGGTGTGCCGTTGCAATGACTGCACACCAAGTTGAATATTACAAAAATTGATGGTCTATTTATTTAAATTAATGATATGAAAAATTTATTTTTAACATAAACATGGCTCACATCTAGCCATTGGTAGTGCATTGCAATTGACGGTTCACGTTTGAGGGCAGTTGAAAAACCTTTTGAATATCCTTTGACCTTTCATTTTACCTTACTTTCCACATAATTTCTTTGAGCGAAAACTCTTCACAATTCCTTTGCAAATTCTGAACTAGCTTCCATAATTTGATGTAATCTTCCTTTTAGTTACGTATTCCTTCCTTTTCTAATCTCTCATTGTCAGGCCTGTCTGATTGTAGATTCTTCTATTCAAATCCTCTTGACTTGGAGCACGAGTGGTCTTTCTTTTTCTTGCGTTTGTGTTATTATTTGCACAATCATTCGTTTTCACCTACCTTTGTTGAATTTTCTTACTCCCTAGTAGTCGATGAGATTTACTTTAAATATATTTACAATTTCTCAGTCCAGCCATTTTGCACATTCAAGAAATAGTTAAACATTGAAACCCTCCTAGAGTCTCCTCATCTTCTGAAGAGGATGTGAATAACGATCAAGATATTGACCAAACTAGGGTTCAACCCATCCTAGGGGTTTCTGGTTCATAAAGCCTTGCTTTTGCCTCTGATGCCTTCTCTCTTCATCCGGTAGGAATGGTAGTAGGTACTGAGCACGCTTTAGTTATTACTGAAGAGGAGTTGATGGCTCTGAAAATTAAAAATCAGATTCTTCACTCTGTAGTTTTAAGATTCCCCCTCGCCACCAAGAGAGCATGCACCCTTATAATGAAAGAATTTTGCCTATACAAAATTGACTTTGAGGTTGGCTTGCGATTGCCCTTCCCCCGTCATGTGAGGGAAATATTGTGGCATCTGAACCTTTCCCCATGATCGATTTTGCCCAATTTCATGGCGGATCCTGATCGGCTATTCGGTGCTTTAGGCAGCAGCAATGGACAAGAAGGCACAACTAAGCAAGGAGGCCTTTTTATACACCCATTAAGTGAATGTGACATCTCAGGGTTGGTGGTACTTTTCAAAGAGGGACGGAGGCTCTACTTTAGTGTGTAGTCTTCCTTCAGCCAATAAGAATTGGGAAAATAAATCTTTCTTTGTTTCTAAGAAATGATGTGAATTCCCTGCCTCGGAAGAGATGACCGACTCTCCTAAAGTTTGCTTTTTCTTGGGAGAGCCTTATCCTACTTGTGAGCACCTCTTTCATTCATAACTATTCAATTTCCATATATTCTTGTGCTTGATATTTTGTTCTGAACAGGTAAATAGAAGCCACCCATTACAAAGGAAATAGCAGAATAAATCAAGTGAGGCTCTTGTTCGGCCTAGAACCCTCAAGTGAGGCTCTTGTTTTGGAAAGAGGTAAAAAAATGAGAAGAAAAGACCTTTGTAGGACCCCTCTACTTTCTAGGATTTCGGGGGTCACGTCTCCTGGTGTTGTCTCTGGTGAACGCTTAGTTAAAAAACAAAGAGATGACAAAGGCAAAGGAACTGTAACTCCTGACACAACTGAGTAGAGGAATGAGGAAGTTGTCGTTAAAAATCAAGAGCAGGTGTCCATACATCTTGGGGGTCCTCCCCCGAAGGAAGGGGTGGAAAGGAGGAAAGAAACCCATGTGGTAAAGGTTAATCACCCATCAGAGCATCCGCTTCCTCTGGAAGAAAGCAGCCTTAAAATCCCTCATTACTGAACACTCTTATTATGGTTGTTGACCACATCAATGGCTTCAGCACTAAAAATGACAGGGCAAGTGTGAAGAACTTGAGCCCTGCAGAACTGCACACATGATTTTTGTTTAACCTATGCAAGGTAATTGTCTCTCTTCTATCTTGAGTTTCAATTCTAGGCTTTCTATACTAATCTGTCTATTCTCCTTTCAAACAAACATTTTTGGGGCTGAGGTGATAAGGAGGGACATGGAACTCCATAACAAAAAGGAATCTCTGGAGAGGAGAATCAAGACTCACGAACGTTTGAAGGATGAGAAGGATCAAGCCTTGATCAATTTGAAGAGAGAGTTGGATGGATTAAAGGAAAATAGCAACACAAAGGAGGCCCAGATCCAAAATTTAAGAGAATCCATGAAGATCCACGAGCATGATGCTGAGGTCCACATAGGGATTTGTACTCATTTGACAGAAGGGACAGAAGTTGAAAAGAAGGTCTCAGAGGAGCTGAAGGCTGAACTTACCCAGACGAAGTCTAATCTTATTGAGAGGGAGAAATTCCTGACAAACATAACCCACATGTCTGACGAGAAAGCTAGCCAACAGGTTGCACCTATCTCTCGCAATAGTCTTCCAGTGTATCCTCTGCATTCATTTGCTTTTGTGCTCTCAGCATAAGCTTTGCCATGTTGGATGGTGGATCAACAAACAACGAGAACAAGAACTGTAGGCTTGAGCCCCGACATGTAGGCTACTATGGTAGCCTGGTCCTCTACATTATCCACTTGTATGAATTCCCTATTAAATCTAGAGGTGAACTCCCTAAGGCTTTCGCCATTGACCTACTTCACATTAAGCATATAAGTCGTTAATCTTCTTAATTGTTGTCCAGCTATGAAGTAGCTAATAAAGCTCTGGCTTGAGTTCTCTGAATGTGCTAACAATTTCGGGAGATAATTTATTGAACTACATCCATGCAGCCCTCTGGAGCATGATTGAAAAGGCCTTGCACATGATAGCATCTGGTACAGCCTGCAAATACATTAGTTACTTATAAGTCTCCAAATGGTCAAGCGGGTCTCCGTTTCGTCAAAAGTGTCGATCTGGGGGATTCTGAACTTTGTTGGAAGAAGGACTACCATCACATCAGCAGTAAATGGTAGATCAGTGGTCTGAATGAGCTCATCCACAAGGGCCGGGGCCTTAATACTCACCTGCTTGGTCAGGTCATCCAACTGGGCCTTCATTTGTCTTATCTACTCCTTCATTGCTCCTTCCGAAAGTTGTTGACCACCTAGGGGATCGTCTTGGTAGCTGACTGCGTGGGTATTACCATCACCATGTCCTGTCGTAGGGTTTTCCTCTACCCAGGGATCAACATCAAGAGGACCATCCCTAACATGAGGGGGTGGCCCCCCTATTGGGCATTGGGGGAGAACATTGTAGTAACAATTGGTTTTGATCTAGGATGCACTGCATCCCCTGAGCCAAGGTAAGAATTTGTTCAGGAATGCTCTGTAATCATCTTCAGTTATTGGACCAGGGGGAATGTTAGAAACTTAATTATTCCGTTGGTTTGGAACTAGTGGTTGCTTATCAGCATTTGAAGCCATGGAGTGAATACAGACCATAACCCATTCAACCTAGAAATCAAAGTAAAAAAGGAACGTTCTTTCCACAAATGGTGCCAATTGATGAAACGGTTGGAACGTCTCTCACTCGCCTAAGCCTGCAAAATACTTTATATCGGGATGGTGCCCTGCCAAAATCCTTCCGATGCCTAAGTCAGAATTTATAGTAGATAAGATGATAAGAATGGCAGAGTTTTCATATCTATATAGGAATAGGAGCTTCCTTGCTGGCATCGTGGAGTATAATTAGGAGATAGCTCCTTAAAGGTAAGAACAACGACAGAATTGACTATATGATTCTTATCCATTATGAGATTAAGATGGATAACCGTTACAGGAGATTTTCCCTTATCCCGTGATATTATGAACATAATTAGATCAGGGTAGAATGGTGTATAGTCGAGCAGGATATCTTTTAGGAACATTCTCAGAAGGTTGAGTCTTCTCAGACTCTGCGTGTAGCCTAGTTGAGCAGAGGACTAGGTTGAACACGCTCCTGAGCTGAGTAGACCACACGCCCCAGTCATGCCGTCAATTTTCCTACTCATCAGCAACTAAATGACCCGACTATAAAAAAAAATTACCAAATTGGTTTCACATTGTACTTTTACGTAGGCTTAGGAGAAGAGGAATAGTTAGGGAGGGTTTGGGTTAAATTAGGTGAAGTACTGTGTTTTTATTGATTTTTTAAATTTTTTTAGATTTTGTAAAATTACTTTAGATTAGTCGTTCATCATGACAGAAAAAATCTAACTAGCAAAAAAATAGAATTAGAAGTAAAAAATATTTACTAAAAATAAAAAAATTCAAAAGGAAGAGTTTTATTGTCTCTTTATTTGTCTTTCCTGAATTTCCTCAAATATTTTTTTATTTTTCTTTTGTTCAGACGAATAATAAATTTCAAATATTTGAACGAGAAGTTAAATAAATTTTAACTAAACACCAAGAACATCATTTGTATTTAGCCATTTGCCTTAAATTATTGAGTATTAATGTTATTGTCTTTTTCACTATTTTTTTCATTTTTTATATAAAAATAAAAAAATTGATTTAATTATTCGTCTTCACAAAAGAAATCTAAAAAGTAAAAAAATATAATCAAAAGCCCCAAAAACGAAAAGGATTGGAAAATATACTTTTTCATTATTTTGGTGTCTTTAGCATCATTTTATTTATTTTTTATAAATTTCTATCTATATTTTTAATTTTTTTATTTCTTTCGTCGAAACGAATAAGAACATGCAAAAAAGGACCAAAAAGCTAAATGAAAAAATGTGGAACATCAAATACACCCGCAATCTTTAACAAAAAGTAATTTTGTTATCTGGTTTTGTTCATAAGTTATACATTTTCGTACATACAATTCTTATACAAGAAATTTTTGTCTATAGTCATATTTTTTTTGTATTTGTCATTTTTGCATTAAATTTTTTGTATTAATTTGTCTTGTTGAAAGTAATCTAAGTAGTATAAAATTATGTTGAAAAGAAAAAAAAACACTAAAGACGATAAATAAATCAAAATGGACTATATATTTTTGAATTATTTGTCTTTTTCAAACTTTTTTCAAATTTGGTTATAATTTTTCTTTTCTGAAATCTCTTATCGAGACGAATCAATAATTTGCAAAAAATTAACGCAAACTAAAAATTACGATTTTTTAAAAATAAAATAATAAAATGAATAAAAATAATCGTTCAATTCGGGGATATCCAGAAGGGGACTTCCATTGATGGAATGAGAGAATAGAAAGTCTTGTTTTCTGTTCCAGAGCCAATGTAAGCCTAAAGGTAGACTTCGACCCTAAGTGAGAGGGAGAACAATAAAATACATAATAGTGTCCCCCACAGAGGCTGCCCTCAGCAAATAGCTAGCAGGGAAAAACTGGCTCAATCTCATTATTGATCTAACTAAAATATTATCCAAAAAAATATCCTGAAACTAATGTTGTGCCCATTTGTATGCCTTTCATTCAGTCTCCCTTTGTGATGTTCTAATGGTTATATGTCTCCTTGAGTCTTGACTTGCTTGTTTTCTTTTGTATGGATTGGAGTTAGATGGTACAACAAATATATGTGATGCAGAGATATGCTTGAGTCTCGTCCGCTAGCCCGTAAAACTCTCTCATAATGATTTTTCATCACCCATGGTTGTAATTGTTGAATATGTGCCAACAATAGCACATATCATCCCCACATTCATTATAAAAACGCATACCCAAATCTGCGGAAAAAAACAGATAGGAATTTTATCAAAGATCCTCCAATCAAGTTGAAAATGATGTCATACTGATAACGATATCATAAAAATGGCGGCAAAGATAAATGTGTCACCTGAAACTTTGTTAACCTGTCACGACAAATGCTGAGGTAACATGCGCATGGGAAAATCAGAGCCTATAATTGAGAGACACACACTAGTTAGTTGTATACTACCTCAAGGATTGAACATTGAACTGAAGTTTGTATATAATGAGACTTACGATAAGCATAACAAGCAGAGATCCAATAAAGGCCATCACCGAACCTGCAGTTATATTTAAACAATAGAGTTTGGAGCTGTCAATCCGATGTTCATTGCCCTCCCAGGGCTTAATAGGTAGTTAAACTAAACAAACAAAGACAAAAAAAGGAAGAAATTTTTGAATCAATAAGAATGTGGGTGGAAGTGCTTACCAAAGTATGGAACTGTCAATGCCACCACTAAAGTGGAGAGTACTAAAACTGTTCTGATGAGTATTGATATGCCATAAGATCTAACTGGAGCTGAAGGCAAGAGTTCCTCTAGACTGAATGCTACAGGGGTAATTGTCAAGGCATACTTGGTGACAGGGGCAACAACCTAGAGTATAAATACATGAATTACATCCTGATGGAATGTGGCAACATTATATTCACCCTCATGGAGTATGTCTCCATTTAGTAGGATTCGGGATGGCTGTCGTAAAGTTCCTTGTAGTGCACGTGTAGTACAGGCAAAACGTCGTAGTTTTGCCTACTTTGTCCTCAAAACTATACCGTTTTGATACCATGCATTTTCATAACAATTCGCGTGATAAGTCAAAACGGTGTAGTTTTGAGGTCAAAACGGGCAACACATCGTAGTTTTGTCCGCACTACACGCGCACTATAAAAAACTGCACTAGAGGTCTTGCAAATCCCATTTTTAGTAGTACTTCCAACATAGTATCTAGATACATTTCTCCAAAAAGTTCTAGGCCAACAAGATTGAGTTGTAGTCTTACCGTGGCCCATGCTGCGACTTTGGAAGCAACAAATCTTGTAGGCATGTTTAAGGTAAATTGAGATTTAGTTGAGTGACCAAACATCAAAAAGCCACATATTCCAACCGCGGCATACAATAAAAAAGATGTAACAAAGCTGCAGCGAAGTGAACCAATGATATAATTATGATTAAAATGTGTAAAACAGTCTCAAAGAATGCCTTGTGCACGTTAGGGAATTGGATCAATGAATTGGAGTAAGAAGAAATGATGATTACCTGATTATTAGAACAGAGGGAAACTTTGAAGGTTCTTTCATTGAGGAATAGATGTTTGGAAAAACTGAATGGCTGCCATAGCAGAAACCAAATATTCCAACGGTGACAGGAAGCCTTGCAAGGTTTAAAGCTGTTCCATTTGGGTGAAACCCAACTTGGTCAACCACTCCAACCCATAACAGACAAAGTGACACAGCAATAGCTGCAAATACTCCTCCAACTGAAAACAAAATGCTACAAATATTTAGTAGTTTAATCTCATTTGGGTAAGGCAACTAGGAAAACGAACGAAATATGGATTATAACCTGAAACGTACGACAACAAGCTAAGGTTCCGAAGCCAAACGGTTGGAAGGATGACAAGAGTCGCTATGATTGTGCAAAGTTGATAAGAGTTGAGGTAAATTCCAGCCAAGTTTGCATTGACATTTGGGAACAGTGCGGAAAGATTATCGCTCATCATAATCAAGTATTCCACACACGATGACTACAAAGGCTCCTCACTTGTCAATAAAGATACTAATAGGGACCAAAACAAAGCAGTATGAAAGGGTGTTTGCTTGCAACATGTTTTTTTTTTTCTTGTCTCAAAAGTTTTGCACAATGTTTCTCTTACTGGTTTACACAACAAAAAACGACCTTAAAAAGCAGAAAAGAGCTGATTTTTGAGAAACTTTATTTTGATACTTGTTGCTTCTTCTTTTCAATAGTCCAGCTTTTACCATATAAGTTCAACTTCAGCAAACACCCACTGAGACCATAAATCAAACAGGTGGGGAGCATAAGGTGCACTTACATATAACTCTATGTATAAGAATATCTGCATCGACCAAAAACCCAACTGTCAGCATTTCCCGATACATTAAAACATTGTCCTGCTAATGAAATCGAAATGAAACTTACGGATAAGAATACCCGACCGGGGATTCCAAAAGCAGCTTGTCCAATATCCGGGTAAGTTTGGAGGCCAGGAGAGCTTTCTAAACATCGTTTCAACAGAATTCCAGTATAACAAGCTATGATGCCGAGGATAAAGAGAATGGTGAGGCTCCACCACCCTCCTTGTTTGAGTGCATATGGAGTTGAAAGGAGTCCTATTCCGCATAATACATTTATTGCTGCATCGATTTCAAAATGTTAGGGATATAGGAAAACTGACATTTCAAGCAGCTCCAAAACCATTACTTTATGATCTCAAAATTCCATAAAAATTGATTTTCTTTCAAAATATTGGGGATATAGGAAAAGTGAAATTTGAAGCAGCTCCAAAAGCAATTCTTATGATATAAAAAGTCCATATAAATGGGCTTTTTTATATAATTCATGGTGTTCGGATCGATTTACGTGGACTATATCTAGTCAGGGATCCAATTAAAATCAAAACAAAATTCTAGATGAATTAATTAATCCTATAAGAATTAATATTACGTGAGAGGTTTCAAATATAAGAAATTATGATTGAGATGGAAGCTATCCCATTTGTAAGAATTTCTACTAACTTGAGCAGGATAGTAGGAGTGAACGGTGGGTTTGATCTCCAAAGACCAGTCAACATTCCATTAGAAATCATTTCAAAATTGACCTGATACCTCAGATATCAGGTCACTGGGGCCTTCGGACACATCCGGACACCTCTTAGGATCTCGTGTGCATCTAATAATTCTAAACACATTTATATCCGGACGATCTATGTTCCTAACATTACTTATAAAAAAAATAACATATGAATGTCACCAACTCACCATTGAGAAGGGATTGTGCATATGAACACTGGTGTTGTGGTGGAAGTGATTGATTTACAGAGAATCTTGACAGCTGAGAAGTAGCAGATAACTTTTCAGCAGGTAAGAATGAGACAGGGACTTCATCTTTGTCCAAGCTTATTGCCGTGCAAATGAGGGGTTCACTCATGGAAGAATCTGTAGGCTCAGAAGAAGAAGAAGAAGCAATAGCAGCCGCCGCTGCCTGAGGTCTCTTGTGGGCTGAAGTCAAGAAAGAGGCGGTTAAGAAGCTAACGGAGGACGGCGTCGCGCTTGTGTACATGTCCATGGACTGCCTGAAAACATACGACCAAAAACATTGGTTAAAAAGCATTTTAGTAGAGACTGGTGATATTTTAGTTGGTATTTAACGCTCCAGATGTTGAACGAATCATTGTATGTTTCAGAAGATATATTATTAACATCCACAATAGGCATTCATGCATATAATTCAAAAAACAAATTGCCTAAAACCACCTATAAGTGGTAGGGGTCAAGTTATTAATGTGAACCCAATCAATAAAGAAAGAGATTCTAATTTTAATTTAGAAACAAATTGATATAGTATATTTTTACAGAAATACACGGATTTGGGGGAGTTGTAGTATATTTTCTTGTAGTGCATATGTAGTACGGACAAAACGATGTAATTTTGTCTTCAAAGCTATATCGTTTTAATCCTTATATATTTTGATTACTATTCACATAATAAGATAAAATAATGTAATTTTAAAGACAAAACGGACAAAACTATGTTATTTTGTCTGCACTACATAAAAGTGTACTAATACCCCCTGAATCCTTAATACAAAAGGATATGAAAATAAAGATATCATTTATACATTGACAAGATTGTTTTCTTAGATAATGGAGATACTATAAGTATTCCATTATTTACGTATCGATGTTTCAATAAAAATACTTGTATTTTATGCATCAAAATCCCATACTAACGCGTGCTAGATGCATTAAAAAAGACAAATTTTAGCAAATGGTGCCGTTATAGTTGGTGGCAAACTCGCTTTTGGGGAAAAAAATATTAGTAGTTTATATGTCATGTGAAGGTTACGATTATGAAAATGCAGTACTAATTAATATGTGTTTGGGGTGTGAAACTATTTATACTTTTCACATATATAGATATATAAACAAGACTGATATGACAAGCCACAATCCTAAAAAAGTCAATAATTAAATACTGCATTTTAAAATACATTTATTACGCAATTCCCAAATCAAGCACGCAAGTTTATACACACTCCTTGTGGGTCTTAACCCACACATTCCCGGTTCGATAAGTTATCGCCAACAATCAGCTCTGTAAAACAATGTAATCATGTTTCTTAATCAAGCATCCTCGCAATGCACAAGAAAATGGATTCAAGAATGATTGTCTAAAACT
>JABCMJ010008085.1:0-11440 GCA_014822125.1 Arbutus unedo
AATAAAAATACAGCTGGTTTAGAAACACAAATTATTTATACTCATTGGACACATTTGATGGTCTCAAATGGAGAACTTCACGTGCATCCAATGATTCCAAATACGATTGTGTCTAGATGTGCACGACTAATTTATGTTCCTAAATTTTTCATGAAAATAAAAAAAATAGCAAGTTTAAAATCCGTACTCACCAAACACTTCAACTGCTTAGATGTGAAGACTGATTCGATTTTAATTTATAATTTATGTACATTTACCGACAGTCAAAATTTTAGAAAGGACTATAGTAAAACGAAAGATTTATCATAGAGGACTGAGTAATTGTAAAATGTTTGTTTAAAGGTATGATATATATGAATAAATGGATGATATTCTCGTAATTAATAACGAGGTTTTTGTAAATACAAAGAATATATAAAAAAGAATCAAATATGGAAAAAGGAAATGTGATATATATATATATATATATTTTGAGATGATAAAGTAATCCCGAGGATAACATATTCTAAATGCAAAAAAGCAACTCAGATGAGAATTGCTATTTGTAAGAAAGTCTGTAGGGAATTGCACAGGAATCACATGGCGGAGTGAAAAAAGAAAAAAAAAATTCCAAGCAAAGAAAGACTCCCGCCATGTAATCTTTATGCAATTCCCTACGAATTTCCTTACGAATAACATTTCTCAACGCTTTTCTCAACTCAGATAACCGTATCCAAAGGATTGCATTGAACCCTTTATGTAACCACTAAAGAACAGATCCTTAATTGATTATAACCGAATTCAACCTATCCAATTAGGCCGGGAGGGTCCAAGATAGGACCATGTTGGTGATGCAATTACGTACTAGCGGTGAAAGAAAATTTGAAAAATTAAAAACGATCAAAACAATCGATTGTTTAATTTGGTCTTCGGTTAGTTCAAAACAATCTTTGATTTGGTTCAGTCTCCAAAGAATTTAAAAAAATATATTCGATTCGGTCTCGGTCTTCAGTAATTTAGACAGAACCAATAGTGAACCGAACAGAGTTTGACAACCACTAATAGACAAAAACAGGTGAATTCTTTTTTTAAATCGCGATTTGGGCTGAACAGGCCCAAAATCAAGTTTTTAACTTGGCCCAATATGGCCCATTTAGGTTGAACCAAAATTCCTAAAATCTCCAAACGGACTTGATCCCATTCCGAACCGAACCGAAAATAAGTAGGCCAGTATCGGTCTTGCAAATGCATAGACCGAACTGAATTGGTCTGGAAAAAATCACATCAAACTAATCGACCTTGAACCGATTTCACCCCTAATACATACTATACATAGCCGATGTATTTTTTATATTTTTTTAATATTTATTTTTTTGTTCGATAAATGATAAACCTTGTCGATTGCACATTTAAAAAACGAACAAGAATACATACAAAGATGAAATGTTTTAATTTGAATATAAATGTGTTTAAAATTATTCGATACACGTTAAATCACATTATTTTAAAAAATTCCACTTACATCGGATAGTTGATGACACATTTATGTAGCACGTAAAAATCTATTGCGTGTTTTTCTGTTTGCATTGGTTGCTTGCTTTATTTTTCGAGCAATTGTCTCAAATATTTCTCAAATCATTAAGTAAAATGAAGATGTCAGCTACACAACAGGCATCTTGTGCCCAAAAAAAACGTCTTTTTTACATAAAAATAAAAACTTTTACCAATCAAAGTCTGTCCAAAATAGTATTTTATGTGCTAAAACAATGTCATTTTAACGCACAACAGGGTCTCAAGTTCGCTTCGGTCAAATTTGGATTTTAAAGGGATTATTACTAGTTTTACCCATATTTTATTCCTTTTTTGCCTATAAAAACATTAACGAATAGTAAAACATCATCTCATATCTTCACATAAGTTTTCACAAAAACTATCACGTTCATAAGAACAAAAAAAAAAAACAGTGGAGATCATATACAACAACTTCACATAAACTACCTCGGAAAGCATCCTTCTCCAGAAGGACCAAGGAAAATGGGCTTAGGAATTTGAACACCAGAGAGACATATGTAACTGCGATTCGTAACTGTTTTGAGGCCTCCAAAACACGAAATGAAGAACAGTTTTTACTTCGGGAAAGAGGCTTAAAAAGCGCGGCCTAATTGCCATTTCTTGATTTCGTTGAAAAGAACCGACTAATCCCACGTGAATGTTTCTCCGGAGTTGGAGAAGAAGACGAAGAATACGATCCTGATTTGGTAGGCCGATGATTTGGAGTCTTTGTTGTACCGATTGGTGATCTCAGCGGACTAAATGGTTCAGCACTGTTCGAGGGACTGAATGGAGAATTGTGTGTATTTGGGGACTCACCACCGATTTTCTGCCTTGACACTCTGCTAGCCTCTCTGCCGCAGCAGTTATATCCATCTCCTGCAATTCCGACAAGGAAGTGTTAGTTCATAACAAACCCGCTCAAAACGTCCAGGATGTTTATGAAAAACATATTAGTAAGGTAAGCAAAGAGGGCGGCGCTCATCTCCGATTTGTCGATTGAATATGCACAGTTTATCTCGAGTTAGAGGTTAGGCTGGCATCAAATGAAAAACAAGGTCGTGGATGCTAAACCACACGTGGGTAAAACATGGGACTTGTAGCAATGACTTAACATGAAAGAAATTTGAACAATATGTCGTCAAATTCCCAGGTTAGATTCATCGCGTCTTTTTTCCTTTTTTACAACTCGGTATCCAGCCCGATGGGACAGAAGAATCTGGAATCAATTGTGCTGTCCACTGGTGGGAGGCTCATTTTAAATCGAGACAAAGTGACACATGGAATGGCCTAGTACATGAATTGAAAGTGCGCGGGTGGGGGTTGAACCTACAGAACAAAGACATCTAGAGGCCTCTGGTTGTCAAGTGACACTGGGCCAACCACTTGGCGTTTTATGTTTATGTTTATCTTATCTCCGAAACCCGATAACCAAGCAGTTCATATAATCCCTTAGATACAACTAATAGAGGCGAGAGAATCCAGCAGAAAAACTCCAATTTAATGCTTTGAATTGGGAAACTTGTAATTCTGATGAAAAGTCAAAAGGAAAAGCCACAAGCTCCTAGAAGCACATTGGAAGAAATTCTAGAGACTAATCATCACTTCCGGAAAATATAAACTGAAAGTTTGGAGTGGCAAATCCCGCATTCAAACTTCATATTTACGCCACACAAAAAACATGAATTTAAAGGTAAAGGCATATACGAGCATATTAGCAACTCCATAATTGGAAAACAAGGTGGACTAAGCCCCTCACCTGGTTGGTCTTACCGTCGACATCAGCCACTGTGCAGCTCTCATTGCTATGAAAACAAAACAAAAAAAGGTAGGCATCAGATATAGCCCAAAATCTGCCCGACGCGTTAGGAAATATAAACCAACATATATGGATACACATGCATAAGCTACTAGAGTGCTACCAGTCATTACTTACCACTTGAATCCATAAAATTGAATGGCTGAAAATCAACATTACTTGATCAAACACTTTGTTTGACACAATGACGTAGTATTAGCGATGGACACGGGAAATGCAAAAGGAACAAGCCCAAAAGGAAACTAAGTAAACCACAAGAAAGGTTTAATCACCCAAAAAATCGTAACTTCACGGAGGAATAAGTATTGAAAAAGGAGAGACGACAACATATAAAGGGTAATAACATTATCCATTTGGGTAGGATGACGTGCCATCGCCGGCCTTATAGTTTTTGAGAACACATGGTTGACGAATTTCAAAACTTGTTTCGTAAGGAACATCTCGGGAAAGAACCAGTTTTTTAACAGAACACCAAAAAAGATGTTTCCAAAGTCTCGAAAACCGTTTTTGCTAAAAACAAAGAGTATGGAACATGAAAAGGATGCAACGTTTGCCTTCTCAGAATAACAGTATTTGACGCGGATTGGAAAAAAGATTCTGAACCAGCAACCGAACATGTAACGAGTTTTCTAACCTTTGTAGTTGCTCTTGAAGATCCTTGCATTTGGCCAAAGCGTCCTGATGGTTCCTCCTTTCCTCTTGAAGCTCCTTATCCAAACTTTCCAATTTGCCTTGCAAACGATTCACTTCGATTTGCAACTCCTCAGTGCGTCTTTCGAGACACTCGTACGACTCAGCCATACATTTCAGCTGCGTCTCAGCCAAGCTATTTGACTTTTGAGCAGATGCCAATTGTGACTTAACTTCTCTCAGTTCCTGTTCTGTTTCCTGAAGCTGAGTCTTAGTGCTTTCCAGATTTTCAGAACACCTGCCCAGTTCCAAAACCAAGTTGTTTTTTTCAATTTTCAAGTGTTCAAACTCTTCGAGTGAGCATTTCCACGATGCAGCAGTTGATTCGAAGGTTGGGATGAAACTTCCTTCATGGGGAATGTCGGGATCTGAAGTGGGATCAAAAAAGTGAGTACAACCATTTGGAACCACCTTATTCTCAGGTAAAGCAATCTTGTCTATGCAATCGGAACTACTGTTATCCCCTTCACTGTTCTTGTAACCAAGGACATTAAAGTGAAGTTCACTGGCTTCGTTCAAAACACGTGAAAGGTCAAGAACAAAATCAAGCAAATGCATTTTGCTGTTAACGATATCATCATAGATGGTGGAGAACTTCTGAATTTTTTGGCTCAGTCCATCCCCATTAGAACATGTACCCTCCACTGCCATAGCTTCATTACCCAAAACCAATACAAAGTCACGAATCAAAGAAACGGCAACTGCCAATTCTTGGTTAGCACCATGCATCATTTCTACACCCAACTTACTATCTTTGGACAAAGAAATTTCCTTATCTTCAGTTACTACTTCAGTCCCCTCCGGACAAGCCTGCCTATCACAATGCACAGAGTTTTGATTTAGACTATCATGTGTTTCCTGCACAAAACTTCTGATGTCGCCTAAAATCTTTTCCACATCAGCCTCCTTAGACATAGATTCAAACAACATAGAGATTCTGGATCGGAGCTTAATCAAGGGCTGTGGACTAACATCAGATTGTGGAAACAGTACCGACAAGTCCCCAGTAGAATAGACAGGCGGGCTTGTTGTCACTTCTATTGAAGTATTTTGATTTGCAATTTCAGATTTCGTATCATTTGACACATCTGAACTAGAGATGGCTCCATTTAATTCATGATTTGATGAATTTGCCAATCTCTCCATCTCCAGAAAGTCATCCATAAGCTCCAAAGGATTTTCATTTTCAGACTTACTAGATTTCTCAAGGTTCTTTTCCTTCTTGATCACTACAGTAGCCCAAGAACCAGCACAACTTCCTTCATCATCATTTCCATCTTCAGATATGGAAGTGAAGCTAGGCGGACTACTAGCATTTTGACTAAAGAAACCTTCAGCGGGAATCTGAAGATTAGATTTTGAGGGGCTCCTTTGTTGATTCTTTGCTTGCAGTTGCAATTCTAAACTTTGAAGCTTGCTAACTGTCTTAGCAAAAATATTACTAGAAGCTTGCAATTCACTATTACGGTGCGCCAAAGCTTCCTTCAACATCTTTGTTTCCTCTTCCATTGTGAAAAGACGGTCCGCGAGAAACTCATTCTCTTTGTGGAATTTTTGATAACTGTCAAGGGAAAATTCAGGCACCTGAAATGGGTGTGGACTAGGATGCTTTACAGGAGACCTCCTTACTCTGCTTTCACCATAATCCTGACCTAAGCTCCCAACTTCTAACTTCATCTGGGCTAATGCAGCTGGACCCGGCAATTTCTTCTTCACAAGACCACGCAATCTTTGGCATTCTGCTTCCAACTTGGCTATTTTCTTCACCCCTTCCAAATGGTGCTTGTTGGCCACTTCTGCAGATCTCACACTCATATTCTTTTCCTCATTCCGGATCTCTAGCTCCTTTGTAACTATATGGAGTTCGTACTTAAACGAATTCAGTTCTCTTTCACATGATTCTATATTGCTCTTCAGTAGTTCAATCTCTGCCTCCGCTTGTGATTTTGCTTCGCTTATATTGATCAACATGTTAGAACGCTCTTGCAACGACCTTGAAAGTGCAGCATTCTCTGCTTCTGACCTTCGAAGTTCTTGGTCCAAATTATCCATTTTTGCTTCTAGTTCAAGCTTTATTTTATCACACTGCTTCGTCTTCATTAGAACAACTTCATGCAATTTTTGTTCGTGTTCATCTCTCAGATTCCGTATCTGCTTCATGCACTCCTTTAGAGCACCATCTAGATGCGAAGCTCGATCTTCAGCCGTAAGCTTCAGCAGTGTGACGGATTCTAGATGATCTTTTAGCGTCAAAGCTTCAGCCTCGGCCTTTTCCCAACCTACATGAATAGTATATAGGTTATAACATTCATGGAAAATCAACAAGAAAACAACGGTCGTTAGGCAAGGTTCAAACTAAATATGCATAGCTTTTGTCTCTCAGTGTCGGAACCACATTTCATACAAAAAGAGAAAGATATTTGGTGTTTTGACATAAAGAACAGCACAAGTATACTCGTTTATTTTCCTGCTATACATCTCGGTTGAATCTAATTATACCTGAGACAGCTTCTTCAGCAACTTTGGCATGCTGTTTCACCATATTCTCCTTATTAGTCATCTCTGTTTCAGCTGCGGATAGCTTTTCATTCAATTCCTCGACATGATCCTCTAAAGTCTTGACTTGATCCTCATATGTCCTTACTTGATACTCCAGCCCAGTTAGATGTGAATATGTCTCCTCCGAGATTTGAACATATTTCGGTTTTTTGCAGTTGTCCTGTTACCAGATAGGAGGAAACTACTAACGAAGGAATAGTAAAACAAAATGGGAATTCTAAGAAGTATCGTTGCACGAACCGCATGTAACTGCAAGAGATATCTACCTACGCATGCAATTATCTCATTGGATCGACTGCCAACAGTCAACCTCAAATTCCAATATGTACAGCAACAGAAAAAATGAAACAAGTTTGCTGAAAAAAATGTACTGAGGAAAAGGAATCACAAAAACTAGCAGGCGGTAGACCTTCCATTGATTAGTCCTTTTACCCTTCTATTCAACCTTGGACTTAAGAATCCAATTTTCTTAACACATTACTCTGGTTTAACTACAGACAGGAAAAAAAGGTCTTAGCTTCGCTCAGAAAAGGCTTCTCTCTTGACGTGTCATCCATTGGTTAGACCTTCCATTAATTTTAAACATCCAAGTTGCATGAATTTTCCCAACCTATATCCGAAAGTCCAAGTTGGTAACAATGTAGAAAGCTCTGCAGCAGTATGTAACAGGCTTAATAAGCAAATCTAGATGCAACATGAAGATCCAACAGATTGATAAATAGCTGTAGAAGCACCCATCAAATGTCTACAAAACTACACTCATCAAATGCAAGCTGAAAATTTCTGCATAACCAACATAATCAGAGGGCTACAGATAGAATTTAGTTAAGTGGGGAACTGCACACCCATCCACCACTCCAGAAAAAAAAAAATCCCTTCCTACGAGCAAAATTCTGCATGAACGGGAGTGGGTTAAGTCACACGATCTCAAAAGGATCTTATAATACAATCAGCTCTTTAAAGCAGCAGACAAATGGTAATAATCACCACGTTACATGCAAATATATTACGCCTTCTCAATTTCCTTATTGATTATTTCCAAATCAAGAACAATCATAGATTATCCAACTTGGCATCTACATAACACAGCGTCAAAACCCCGATGCGTGTAGCATTTTACTAAGCAGAATAAAGGAATTTAAGCATTATCTTTTACCTGATCACCCAAAGCAGAAGCACCGGCAAAGTCTGAGGCAGGAATTGCATTCTCAGCTCCACCCTTACCAGATGACTTTTTCTTCCAGGGCCAACTCCGTTTCTCCATCTCAGACTGCAGAGCGTGCACATATACAACTGATTACAATACACATATTAACAATAATTTGAACACTTTAAAATTTTGCTTTTGCATATACAAACACTCATTTTTTCCATTTCTTATTCGTTTTCAACGCAATTGGTTTTAAAGAACTGAAACGTCGTTTTCGTAAACAGGTGAACCCATAGTCAACCGAACAATTTTCTGTATTCTGTGAAAAACCAAAAAAAAAAAGGAAACTACATCACTAAGACTTTTCTTGTGGTACATAGTAATAACGGGCTTCATGTAGCTGAGGACTGGGGAAACGGGTAACGGACTAGAATCCTGTATGTGATCTTCTATCTCTCGTGGCTTGCCTTGCTTCCCTTTCGTTTTCGTACTTTGTAGGGTCAAGGTGCTATTCTTATTCCCTCTCAACCCTTTTTTCGCCCCCATGTCACCGGATCTGTGTGTTATAGTGCGGGCAAAATGACCTTACCAAAAAAAGAATTGGTCAGGGGAAACATTTTGGTAACAATTCGCGGGCAAAATAATGTTGTTTTGCCCACGGAGAGGGCGCTGCACTACAGCCCCGAATCCCCACGCCGCCACATGGGGGCATTGGCGACGTAAAAAAAGAAAACTGAATTAACTTAAATTACAGAATTAGTTGGGCTTTTCCATTCAGAAACAAAACATACCGCATAAACATAGGAGTTGAACTCTGCGTCAGAAAACTTCAAATCATGGTAATCAAACCAGGAAATATGCCTTAAATGTGAGATTCTCAAAATCTAACAAAGATTCATATGTCAAAAAACGAAAATCGCAACATGCATTGCGAAATTGGCACAAATTTAGTACTTTTGATCTTACTACAGATTTTCTATAAAAAAAAAAAGTTCGAAGATTACTGAACCAGAAGAAAGTTCAGACCAGTTACGGAGATAGAGACTAAAAAAAAAAAAAACAATCTTTTGACCTAAATTATCGGGAGATTTATGCAATTCGAATCAATCAAAGGCGCATTATGATGTCAGAACGAATGAACACAAAGGCGAAACAAGAGCTATCAAGAACCAAAACGGATTGTGAATGTTCGGCTTACATTTCGACATTGGTAGGCCAAATTAGTCAGGTAGAAGCAAACTAATCAAGGAATATAAGATATTGCGAATGCAAACAGCACACCGACAAGAGAGAGAGAGAGAGAGAGAGAGAGAGAGATAATTAACAAATGGAGTGTTTTTTGGTGAACAGGAAACAAGCGAAGTGAAAAAATAAAAAACGGCGGTTTTCAGAGACGTAATTGGGAAACTCGAGAGAGAAGAATCCGAGAAGACAGCAAATAAAAAAATAATCGGACTTACCACTCCCAATGCAGCTACCTCCTAGAGAGAGAGAGAGAGAGAGAGAGAGAGAAGGACGTAGAAGCAGAGGTTGCTGTATCAGCTCCAGAGAAACTATACTTTTTTCTGTTCTACATAGAGGAAAGTAGAGAATATGTATTGTTTGGAGAGAGAGAGAGAGACGGAGGAGGGGGTGGTGAACGGGGGATGGCGGTGGTGGTGGGTGGGGTGTAAAATATTCGGCGTTTATGCGTCAGTTGGAAAGGCAAAGATGTTGAGAGCCCAAAAGTAAACCATCAGCCTTTATATATTCCGAAGAAGATATTATTGAATAGAAAATTTACTAATAACAACGCAAACATCAGGACACATATATATTCGTCATCGTGTCTGATGTATAAATCTAGATACATCATCCTCCAAAATAATGTAAATTTTACGTTATTTGAAATTGTTGATACATGTAAAATCCTCCGATGTAAACCCTATATACGTTGGATGTGTATAAAATTTTTACAAATTTAGTTTTAGTTTTTTTATTTTTTCAAAATATCTCATCTGAACGAATCAAATAATCTATTAAAATTTAATAAAGAACTAAAAGATACTAAACTATTAAAAATTAAAAACAAAAATAATCCAAAAAAATAGTTGTTGAAATCTTTATTATTTTAGTTTTAATATTTTAATCTCAATTTAGACAATGACACATTTCTAAAAATTTCAAATGAAGACAAAAAAAACAAATAATCCAGAAAGAAGAGGTTGGAATATTTTACTATTTTAGTTTCAATATTTTAATCTCAATTTGGAAAATGACACATTTACCCCCAGATGTTTAAATACGTCTTCAAAAACACCCCCACGCTTCTAGTAAGACATGATACCTACCTAACAAGGCACGGGGTCTTGGTCTAATACTGCTCAAGGAGAACGGTCAAGTGCTTATCGAAAAAAAGACTTGTTGCTTGAGTTATTCCACCCCGAGTTCTTAAAAAAGAGAGGCTCATAAGCACTCTTAATTGAGAATTGCATTTGTACAAGTTATTAGAACTAGTTTTTGATGAACTTTGTTTAAAATTAAATATTGCGAGACTGAAGACTAATTTTGTAAAATGTCAATGCAATCATTACATCACACCATTGCAATGACGCAGTGCAACAACTGATTAGAATATTGTTGTTGTCTAGATATGACATATTAGGTGCAACAAATAGTCTTTTCTCCGACACTTCAACTGTAGCCTCTTCTTCCCATTTTTCCGTTCCCCGATTCCCTCTCCTTCCATGCAGATCTGTACTCTCCCTCCATCTTCTCTTCGTCCCCACCCCCCGCCCCCGGTCGGCATTCCTCCCCTTCTCCTTTCACTTTATCCTCTTTCCCCACCAATAGCTTCCCCATCAATACCCTCTCCCTCTCCCTCTCCCACCCCCTAAATCCAACTCTGACTTTTCCAAAATCTTTCTCGTTGAGATTGTATTCTCTGTCATTACCATTGGACATTAATTTATTGAAGAAAGCTAAAATATATTTAATTTAACTGTTCATTTTATTAAAATCGTCAAGTCAAATAATTGAACTTTGATCAGAGCATAATTAACATGAAAAATTAATTGTGTTGAGGATTTTCAAAATAAACAAAGAAATAAATATGTTTTATCCATACGAAGATCAATATTTAAAGAAGTTAATTTTCACAAGGGTCCGGAGTGTGTCTTTTTTAAACTCAAGGTCAACCATTGATGTGCACTTGCGAAAAAATAGCTACCCACTCTTTAAAAATAATTTTTCAAGCTTTTAAAATATTACTACGAATCCATAGTCCACCCCTATAAATCAGATAAATTGTACTGACCTCCCTTGAGCTTTCTGAAAAATACATTGACCTCCCTGTAATTTGAGAAATTATTCTAAATTTTCTTACTTTTGATACTATTATGCAGTTACCTCATTTACAATTAAAATCGGTTAAACGTCATAAATAAAGTTGTTAAAACTTCAAGTTCGAGATTTTTCGAGTGAAGACTAATTTTGTAAGATGTCAATGCAATCATTACATCACGCCACTGCAATGACGCGGTGCAACAACTAATTAGAATATTGTTGTTGTCTAGATATGACATATTAGGCGCACCAAGATAGTCTTTTCTCCAACACTTCAACTGTAGCCTCTTCTTCCCATTTTTCCGTTCCCCCATTCCCTCTCCTTCCATGCAGATCTCTACTCTCCCTCCATCTTCTCTTCGTCCCCC
>JABCMJ010008092.1:0-25179 GCA_014822125.1 Arbutus unedo
TGCAAGGACGATTAAAGCTACTATATAACAAGCTGGGTCTATATGATATTTATGTTCCAGCTTAAGGGGCAGTGTTGACAGGTATTGTATGGGTATGTTGCTCTAAGTATAAACAAACCATTTCTGAGAAAATATTACCGTTTCAGCTTGCATCAAAAGATTCCACATAAAAAAATGACAGTGCTACAAGTTCCTCGGAGGACAATTAGGGACTGCAATAAATAAAAAGCAATTGCCAATACACGGTGGGGGGCAAAGTCCTACAGTTAAGAAACTAGAAAAGAGAATTATCATCCAGAATAGTTAAGCATTCAAGTTCAGCTGCATAAAAACA
The DNA here is from genome assembly GCA_014822125.1 of Arbutus unedo. NCBI lineage: Eukaryota > Viridiplantae > Streptophyta > Magnoliopsida > Ericales > Ericaceae > Arbutus > Arbutus unedo. The sequence continues at coordinate 335 of JABCMJ010008092.1, forward strand.
AGTAATAAAAGGATTCTTACTCTATGCGTATCTCTGGATCAACTTGTGTACTACTCGAATTTCCTGGGATACGATCTAGTCGAAGGTTACTGTAGAAATCCACAAAAGCCCAGATAATTGGCTCATGAATGTTAAGCCTCCAACACTTATCCGTTACCTATCAGAAAATAATAGAGTAAATAATTTCATCCTTTCCGTGTGGTAAATGGTATAAGTTCAACTTTAAGAATGCTATTATGGAAACATTACCCGTATATACACATATGGGTAGACCTGGATACCATCAGGGTTCTCATTGCGAATTGTTATCGTCATCTTGAAAACTGGATGATGCATATCAGTGGTCTGTTCAGGTGCCAACAACACAGGCATTGGTGTCAAAGGTAGCTGGTTATCAAGCTGCAAGTAGCCCAATATGAGCTTGAACCTGGATCAATGTAACAGAATTTGGCTCAGCAATAAAGCGTCGTTATCACAAAAAAATGGGAATAAATGACTGGAAAACAAATGGACATCTTGATTCGAATATCTCGTTAAGAAAATAACTAAAAGAGATCAGTTTTCCTTCAATGAAAGCACTTAGATTTATCAAAGGGAAGAAGGAGAAAAAAGAAGAAAACTATCAAAAAATGGGCGAGACTGAAACTAAAGTTGTCCCTGTCATCGTAAATTTCTATAAACTTACAATTACCTTTCAAGAAATTATAGAAGACAACATAACAATAACTTAAAGTTAGAAATATCCATTCATGTAATGCACATAAATTTGTTGGGTTGGGGTTGGGGTTGGGTGGGTGGGTTTATAGGTCTTAACATTTTGGGGAAGCATACAGCATTGTGCTATAAAGTACATAAAGGGTACTAGTACAATAAGGGTTTGTCGGTAAGGAAAAAAATAAAATTAGGATATCGGAATGACTACGGTGGTTGGTTTATGCCTAGCAAAATATATCATTGCCAATTTGGAGCGATGCATTCGCAGGAATCAGTTGAACGCCTTAGTTGAGATCCCAAAAACAAACCATATCTAATGCCAAAACTGAATCACAAACAGAGTTTAAGGTTTCTGCAGTACAAAGCGAAGAGAACAAAGCTCAATTTCAAAAGCATTCTAAGAACAAGAAAATATCCCATCAAGCTAACCTCATCTGTGTATAAAATAAAATAATATTCCGGCTGAGGTAGGTTTGGACGTGCACGAGGTACATATAGGTTAAGGCAATACCTAAGAATGCCTATTTGGAATTTGCTTTGCATGACATGCGTCCCTAGTACGCATACAAATGTACCATGAAAAGTACCGGTACCCAACATGGATCACATATGAAGCACGAACACTCCTAGGAGGTCACTATGTCCATGTTGGACAATCAGGAACATGGGAATTGTGAGGACCTGTTCTGGTTTTTTAAGTTTTTATTGTAATTATTTGTTCTGTTAATGTTGTCAAGTATTGGAACAATTGAATATTGTGGTTTTAATGAGAAGTTTCGATTTTTGGGCTAATTGTTGAATGTGTTGAGCCGAGGGGCTTTAGTGTGATTTTAATTAATAAGCCTTAAATCTGATAGACCCAAATCCAATTCATTAGAGAAAATATAACGTTAGTTTATTATCCCGAATATTCATCTGGTGTCTCAGCCGATACAGAGGAATGGCTTTTTTCCGCTCACTAATTAAGAGGAAAGTATGGAAAAACATATAATGTATTTAACCAAAAAATAGAATTTTTTTCTTTTCATTGTCTGTTCCCCTGACGATAGGCTATAGGTTTTATGGCGACTAAGAAGATGCAAAATTCCATCTCTTTTGCGGTATGCAAGGACAAGAGGAAGATTTGTTTATGATATAGTTTAAGAAATCATAGCCGTCTATCCTGCCTTCCCGTTGTCAAGCAATACTAAACGAGAAAAACCCTTTGTATCTTATATTAGTAAAGCCTAAACATCCTAATTGAAAACTAAAGCGCTAACGAGCAAGGAAAGGCCCCTTACTATAGATAGGCTAACGTGCCTTATCTTATTAGTCAAACAACCTTTCGTCTTTATTTATGAGAGACTAAAAAAAGCTAACTTACTAATAATGTGGCAGCAAGCACCTTCTTTCTCAAAAGTCAACTTTCTAGCTTCTTGCTTTAGTTTTCAATAAGGCTCGCGCAGGGGCTCTCACCTTTTTTGGCTCCTTTCTGGCCCGGAAGTTCACTTCTGACAACTAACTTAAGCCCCCAACATTGAAAAAGAGGTGCAAGAATGAATTAACGATAGAGAGCTGGATCATAACATGAAAGTCAATCAGTCCTCAGTAGTCAAGGTCTATTAGAAAGAAACCTGAAATCGATGAACCTCGGTCAGCTGCCAATGGCTAAGTTGGACTGATTCTTAAATAACACGTAAGAGGAAGATTGATCCCAGCGACAAGGGCTTCGAGTTGAGCCAAGGATCGACTAAGCACGAGGAGGATCGTTGAGTTCCCAAAATTAGGGTTTCACCTGATTCTTCGTTTTGAGGTAGGATTTTATGTGTTTTTTCTTTGATTAATACTTATTTCGATCATAAGTATATACATAATTGTGTTTATGGTTGAATAATGCATGATTTTGTATGTTTTTCGTGAGTTTCGAATTGTTTATTTGAAGAAACAGAAACATGACCTTGAATTCGCATAAGCTGCTCGAGCGAGCTATGCATACTTCATAATCCAGTTTTTGGGCAGTGAGCATGTTTTTGGCGCTTGAGCAAGTTCCTAGGCTACTCGAGCGACCTTGGCGAATTCAGAAAATTGTTTTCATAAAACTTGGCCAATTTCTTTGCTTTTGTGTCCGGTTGTACATATTATTCTGGTCTAGAACAATCTATTTAAAGTTCATATGGTAACATATTGCCCTAGTGTCTTTGTGATTCCGTCGCTCGAAATCTGTAAAAACTGACCAGGTTAGGGGTGTCCCATCGGTAGGAGTAGTCCGAGAACCCGACTCTGAGTGCCTAGATTCTGGGTACGCCCTCGGTGAAAGTCTGTAAATTCGAATGGAGTCTGAAACGGTGGTTAAGTTTTAGCGTAGATTGCATTGGTCGCAAGTTGTGGTGGAGTCTCATGTCTTACACGTGTTGCATCAGGCATATTGGCACGTGTAGATGGTTCTTTAAAACATTAGCCTTATACTGATGTTTACTCTGATACGATATTGATGCGAGATTAGTCTTAACCTTCATTATTCTGAATGCTACATGTTTTCCTATACGAGCTTCAGCTTATGTATAGCAAATAAACTTTTTTACAGGGAACGAAGTAGAGCCCAGGGGTTAGCGCTTGGAATTGAGTTATTGAAGTCTAGATGTTAGATTTTATTTCAGTTATTTATCGTTCAGTTGAGCTGTTGTTAGTTGGGTATTTGTGGGCCGTAGGGTTTATTTAATTATTGGATTATTGACACATGTAATTGAATTTACGATTTACTGATTTTAATGGATTTTTTGAGATATTTATGTTATTTTATTGCTATAATCATACCTTGTCGCCGCGTAGAGCTCAGGGTAGGGGCACGGGTGCCGCAACAACAGAGGCACCAAAACTTGCTACGGGACAACAATTGGCTCAAAACAATCAGAACATTGCGGCTAATCAACTAAGGAATGAGATGAGAGCTATGGTAACCATGCGAGAGTTTCACCGCATGAACCCTCCTGAAATCATCAGTGCGGCAGACCTGGATATATTACAGATTTTGGAGGATGATCTGAGGGTTCCACTAATTGTCTACCAGTTCACTAATGAGGCTGCTCAGTGGTGGAAGACATTGAAGACCACTCAGAACATGAGGGCGTGACTTAGGACACTTTCAGGGCTGCTCTTGGACCAGTATTTCTCTGAAATTATGAATGACTCACTTCGACAGGAGTTCTATAACCTCAACAAGGGGATATGTCGGTGGTCAAGTACCAAAACAAGTTCACCTACTTGTCCTATTTTGCCACTGAGACTGCACGTGATGAGGCTCTAAAATGCAAGAAGTTCGAGAAGGGCCTTAAGCCTACAATCAGGGAGAGGGTGATACAGCTTAAGATGCGGGACTATGAGGATCTAGTAGAACGGGCTATGATCGCAAAGGCAGACAGGCTAGAGAAAGACAAGCTTATGGATAAGGCAGCGACTGTGGAATTAGAAGGTCAGGGTAAGAAGAGGCCGAGGGAGGCTAGCTCCCAGTTTCAGGGTTACAAGAGGCAAGTTGTTGACATTTGGAGACACGCCAAGAGATTTTAATTTTTTAAGGACCGGGGGGGTGTTGGGACAAACACGGTATGGGAACAAGGCGGGGTTGCCTTGCCCCCCCCGCCTTGTCCGTGTCCGTGTCCATGCTACATAGTGAATCACATACGGGTTTGACATCCGTTTTAAGTACCCATGCTTCATGTACCTCAAATACTGAAGATCCGTTGCTAAAGTAAAAAGTGTATAAAACTTGCTAAAGGCATAGATACGAATCAGAGAACTGAAAGATCTAATCCCAAAACTCGTACAGACATTGAATACAGTGTAGGATATTCAACAGAGAGATGCTCTCACCTGCTTGTAGTCCCACCATCGTAACCAGTCGAATAAGATATGAAGAATCGCTCAAGGTACAAGTATGAGAGCTCCTTTGGTCTATTGTCTACAACAGAAATGCCAACAACTCCAAGCTCAACAATAAGCTCGAGAGGAGCTGCCTTCTCCTGTGTCTTGCTCTGCATGTGAGAAGTTCCCCAATTGCCAACAGATGTGAGTAACCCACTTACTGCATTTGAAGTAGATCCTGACCTCCTGTCATTTGTGAACCTAGCAACCTTGATATGACCCACTTCAACGACATGAAAAGAAAGGCTTAAGCCTCCATCATCTACAGAATATGATCCTGTCTTATCCAACTCAAGGTTACAGACTACAGTACTACTGCCCCCATTGATTTTTGTATCAATGAGTCTTTGACCATAGGGATCCTCCCAGGAAAAATTGGTAGTGGAAAGAGGTTCTAAGTGAACCCAGGAGTCATCACTGAATCCAGACTGGCGAACGCTTATTGTCTTGTCAGTTGTTCTGTTCTCAAGCCTGTTGGATAATTAATTGGAATAAAGAATTGCAAAAGAACAAGATAATAACCAGAACATTGCTCAAATGACTATAACCCATAAGTACCTTATTGGACCATCGGTTGATCCAAGGCGAAATACAACAATAAAACGTGATCCTTCTTCATAGCCCCTAATTTCTGTCCTTAAAATTCTACGAGCACCGTCATGTGTCCACAAAACAAGATAGATGGTGTCCTCTTTCATGATTTGAAGCGGAAATGACCATTTTGTATTATCTAATCGGACCTATGAGTATGATACAAGGAGTAAGAATGATTTCAAACACACATTGAAAAACTCTAACAAAATAACAGTATATTTATAGTGATAAGGAGCTCCCCTTATGAAAAGAAACAAAAAATAAAAACTCAAGTTACACAAACTTAATTTAAGAAGTTCTATTTACTCAAAAAAATTCCATAATTTTTTTTGTCTATTAGTTTTATATTATATAATTACATAAATAGGAGTTCTAATACATCTGAAAAAAATGCAGTTACACGAGGTCCTAAACATATTCCATTAGAAATTCTGCATGTGGCTTCTAACAGGACTCCTTTGTTTTTGTTTCCGTCCGTTACATGTTCAAAGTCATGTTCCTCTGGCAGTTAACTTCATTTACAAGCAAACGAACTCAGTTACACGTGAACAAGTGCATGCAAAATCAAGCATTTCTCCACTCTCATTGCCCTGTTCCATCTGTCAACCCTGTAAACCTTGACTAGCTCTGACCATTAAAAAGAACCACAGGCCTTAAGACTTTGAGTGACAGAAAAAGAACAAAAAGTATTTTAGAGTGGTTGTAGGTTGTCTACCTAAAATCACCCCCTTTATGTCAGTTGTCTAGTCAATTGGGGCTTGAGTGTTACACGACTTTCATTTTTTTAGTGCAATAAATACTATCACTAAACAAGTAAAATTGTGAAAGTAAAATATGCTATAATCATCTAAAATAATATATTAGCTTCGTCATTTAATTTCCATCATTTACTGCTTTTTCCAAAAAAAAAAAAAAAGTACGATTTCAATGTTGGTTGTGATGTACCCTTCTGACACAATCTACATATGAGATTACCATATAGCTGTGGTATCCATGGTGCTTGGTCACCATAAAAGAGCAAGAGCTCCACTTACTTGGAGTTTAGGAGGTCCACTAGCTTCTCGGTATACAAAGGAGACCCGAGAATCAGATGCATGCAGAATTTTTGGTTCATCTTCACTGCTTAATTTTACAAACATGTCTTGACCAATTCTGTTCGTAAAAGTCATGAATGATCGGACAGAAATCACCTGAAGAAATGTAGGAAAAGTTAACAACTGAATTGGCATATTTGTAAAGTGAAAATCAGTAAGAGCCTGCAAGAACCTTGGTTGGAACAGATTGATATGGGCACGGTTTTGAAGATACAAAAAGCCGCATGCAATTGCCATCAGCATCGTAAGTACAAACATCCAACGACCCATCCTAAAATAGAAGAAATACTAAAAATGAGTAGAGGCTAACTGAAAGAGGACACAACACATAATTCAGAATGCCTACCATGTCACCAAGTGGAGAAAGGTCTATTGCAGGTCCAAATCCCTCACCACCAGAATGATTAATGGAAACAGAGAGAGCTAACATTTTGAAATTCAATGCAGAAGCAACTGTATAACCTTCGTATATTTCTTCATCAGTAATTTCCTCGAGGACTACATCATTTTTTTCTTTCAACTGAAAAGGCAAAGCAACCTTCCACGTTCGTTTTCTTCCTGACATATCTAGAAGCCTAAGCGTAAGTGGCGGGCACCTTGCAATTGAAAACCAGTAAGGAGAATAGACCCTAATGATTTTTGCCAACAGTGACTTTTGATTGTCTTGGTTTTGTTCAAGAATGATCTGAACAACCCTGCAAATTCAACAACTAGAATCATATACGAAACCAAAAATATTTGCAAACATGAGAAACAAAGCAGAAGAGGGCTGGGAACAGTTATGCACCTTCCGGAAATTGAACTTCTTAAGCTTATTGTTTTTACTGGATTTCTGCTAGGATGGGATATGAGAACAGCCTCCTATAAGAGAGAACAATGGAAAAGGCATCAGTCAGAATGGTGCCACATCAAGAAAGAAAAACGAAATGAAGCAAGTGCTTGAGCCTCGGAATCTTCACATGTATTGGCAACCACCCTCTCTGTGGAAGGAGAGAGAAGTACAAAGGTTTCCTTATGTCAGCGCTGTAAACCTTTACAGTCTTCCCCGGACAAAAAATTCCTCTCGAGCAGACAACAAAGTGACCACTGTCTTGCATCTCAAGAACTGAAAATTCAGATGCTAGCGGAAGAAAATTGGTGATAGATAGTGGAGATTTGACCACAAGATTCCAATCTTGAATTGGATCAGAATGAATGTCCCTGGCAATTTCTGTTGCTTGTATACTTAAATAAAGCCAAATACCATGAGAACTATTTGACGAAGTCGCACTCGTCTTTGAACAATATAACAATTCCTCGGACTCGATGAGAGCCGAGACACATATTCCAGAATTTTCTGATTTACCAGACCAATCAATTACAGAACTCCAAGAATATTCATTGGAGCCATTGGAATCCAAAGGCTTCAACTGGAGATCATACAAGAAAGAATGAGTTAAGGCAGGTAGAGGAAGGGGAACAGTTTCACCAGGCTTCAGCTGTCCAACAAATATTTGCTGCTTCACATCCCCTGATATCTGTTTCCTATTTCTGATCCATCTCCTCTGCCTTGCGTAGCTGACAAATTTTATAGGATCATATGTCTCAGGCCACTTTAGATTTTCAAGATCTGGAGCATAGATCCACCCATCAGATGTATTAACAGAAGCCTTGTCTATATGCCAATCATCAACCCATTGCCAGCCTGATGGTAACTCAATCCCAAAAGTTTCCTGTACGACTTACAGCAATTAGATAACATCCCAGGAGGCCAAGAGCAATCAACATTAGAACCGGGCAGATGGTAAAATTTTAAAACTACGAAACAAAAAGTAGTACCAAAATCGAATTAGAATGGGATAGGTAATGGCACAGAAATGTCTTTTTAGGATTGCCAATACTATGGATGAATGGAGTTCAAACTATATTACCACATTCAGATTGCCTGAGGAGATTTAGACATCATACTCTGATTCGACAGCTTGAAAGCTAAAGATAGGGATGACAGTATATGATGCATGAGACCAGAATTCTCAGTCCAATACCCAAAGTGTATGGCTCTAAGTTTAGGAAGACATGTAGTACCCTTGTCTTCACTATGGCTTTTAATAATATTCTGGATTTTCAGTTCCATTAAATAAGTGGATCTGTATTCTATTATCAACATATCTCATAGGTCAAAGGATGTAAAAGTCAGAAACACCTAGATTTTAAAGGAATTTGATCCCTAGGAAACTCTTAACTCCCACTCTCAGCCAACACACATGAAAACATATGTAAAGCAATTTTACAATCAATGATGAAGTGATGAGTCTCAGACAAGAACGTAATAAAACAAGGAAAATGCTAATATTCGTGAATATGCATTTATATCTGTAAAATGTGTATTTGATATCCGTAGTTATTTGGCATTATGTGTATATTATCCACCAACTAGTGGGCCGTAGTTAGCAAGACCCATAAAACAATAAAAGCAAAACCATACTTTTAGCCATGTGGAAAAAACCATGTTAAGAACCTGATGAGAATCCACACCATCTGAGCGATCTACCCGAGACTGAGCAATACAGCTAATCCAACCAAGGGAAGGGTCGTACTTTTCAGTTTCGAAGAACTCATCTGTCAAAAAATTATTGACATCCATTCCTATCTCCTCAGACTTGCTTGCACCTTCTAGTGGCGGCATACTTCCATCAGAACCTCTGAGTTTGAGGCACAAATCAAGTGTGAAATCGGTATTGTTACGGACTGACACCAAAGATCTAATATTCACATCTCTGTTGCCATCCTTGATGCTGACTTCACTGGCAACAACATCATTGCCCAGCCGCCAACAAGCAGCAGCTGCAGCATAGTTCAGCCTCACAGTTGTCCAAGGTCCTTCCCTGGTAGGACTTATCTGAATAAAACCTGGCTTTCTCCCCCCAGGAAAGGACAGCTCATTGTCTTCAGCTTCATTTGTTGGTGGTAACAGTACAGAACATCTTATTCTTCCAGATGCATTCCCAGATTTATCTCCTTGAGTCATCTCCTGCATGAACATCAACAACATGACGGTCGCCAGAAGATCTACCACTTGCATACATATGGAAAGCAATATCTAGTATTTTCCCAATATTGCAACATAAAAACAAGAGGGAAAAGATAAGCATATAGAAAAGCACTCTCACCATAGGCTCAGCTGGAGACAAGTCTATCCAAGTAAATTCACCTAAATGATCATAAGTTCTGGCAATCTGCTTCAAAGATGAAGAAAAATACCCAACAGCTTCTCCTGTAATATAAAATGTGCTGTTAATTTCAGAAAATTATATTGCAAGATGCATAATACAGGGCTGCACAAATGTCTAAAGTTTCATGTTGTTGCAACTGCAGCATCATAAGATACCAGCTGTACACAAATATACTTTGTGGATCAGAGTTTCAGATTGCTCGGGGCATGTCTTAGGACAAAGTCCTTCAATTAAGCCTTCAGCACCTTTCCCCTGTTTTCTCTATATCTCTATTATTAAATAGTTATTGTTGCCCAATCTTACCCTTAGAGCTGGTATTTGACTATAATACTTCAATATAAAACATAACAGTGATCAAACAAATAAAACATGTAATAGACAAGACCATTTATCTGTCTTTTGGCAAACACAAAATATTTTATATCTGAGCAGAGCAAATATCCAGATTGTGAAGGATGAACAGGCCTGGAAACCAATAAAAGTACTTCTAGAAATTGTTTCTATAAACCTTGTTGAACCCTATAGCAAAGTTGCTTCTATTGAAATATTGAAAAATGGACGTATGTGGAATCTCAAAATTTTCAGAACAATTATGCTATAAAATTCTTCCGTCGTTTCCAGATGTGCTTCTTTTGCTCATGTACATTACACAGTCCAATCCATATCCATGTTCAGATCAAACCAACAAAACGTTAGTGGAAAACTAGAAGTAGCATTTTCCTATCACAACTCACTTTCTTCCATTGGAACGTTTAACTATGATTGCATGTGTAATCCTTAACCTTTTCAGTCTATTACACTTGTGCAGATTAAAAAGATAGATAGATAAAGAGGGATACATATCCAATAATATGGGAGTTCGGAGAGAAGGAAGCTTAAAATGCATTAAAGAAAAGGAAGGAAATTGTCTCAAATTTCTGAGACCAATAGCAGACATGTAGAACAACGTAAATCAAAAGTAGAGAAGACACAGCAACTCAGCAAGGAAAGAACTCTATTATACTTGAGGCTGCAAAACACAGTATGCCTTTTCCCCAATGCTTATTGTATATTCTTTCCCTCCTATTTGTATACAGGTGCATTTCATCTTAATAAACTACTGATTTTGAGAAATATGTGCAGATAGATACAAGAATGAAAATACAAGAAGCGCCCTATAATGGTTATCAAAGGGCATACCGACTGCAGGCCCAGCTTAATAGAAACTTAAATAAGTAACTTTGGAAAGTATCTCTATGGATATGTATAAGAATATTGCGGCAGTAAGTAAGAGTATATAGCCAGCAGAATGGCACACTGCATCTGAATCTCAGTTCTTGTTAGGAAGCCATGGATTCAGACAACATTATGCAAAATACCTCCCACATTCCTGTGTTCTATCCATCAGCATCTCCACTTATGGATTAGGCATTAGCAAATAGAAACAAGGTAATTTAACAACAGAAGTGCGACAAGACCTTGTGAAAATGATATTACCTTTTCCAATATCAGTAACGATAAGTTCCATCGTGTAGCACTCCTGTTCAGTTGAGGGTAGAGCCATGAGGTGGTAGCATGACAAATGAAGAACAAGTAATAAAAGCCAAATTATTTGCCCAACAAGCTTAAAAAGCTGATTTTGATATATATATTTGCCGAATTCCAAATTTGAGGAGCTTGAAGCCAAGCAATCTCAGATACATCAATGCGTATTATGTGGTTGTAAACAATCTTTAACAGAACATCTACAAGTACTCGAAAAGACATCAATTCATGCCCAAGACTTGTAATCCCTCCAGACATAATAGCTGCATTGTTAGATGGTGATGTTATAGTGGTAGCATGTGCAGGCCACTGCGAATGTATATAGTTCATACTATCTTTTCAACTCTTATAATATGGAAATACACACAGGGGCAAGCTACTGATGGAGACAAAGAAGGCATAGGATCAAGCCTAGTTGAGGACTCGGAATTAGGATATTGAGTTTATTAGAAAATTCAACCACCTTGGAGCTTTCATTTCCTTGGGCTTTAGTTTTGGTTTTATGTTTCCTTATCTTTCTATGTCATTATAGAGTAATACTCTCTGTCTATTATTGGCAGATGATTATTTAACTAGGATGGTTGGACATTGATGAATTAATTTCCTTCTCATCTTCCCCTCTTCATAGTCTTTTATATAGGTTGCACCACCTTGTGAACTTGGATCGAGTAAAAATGTGGTCAGATACAGGGCATTGCAATGAAATGTATACAGCAAATGAGATTGCTAGATGCATGTCTCCTGCACATTCGGATACATTTTTGCTTAGGTTATTCTGTGATGTGATCTTATTGTTTAAGAACATCATCAAACAGATTTCAGTTTCAATACAATACATATTTAAAAAGGAAAACCCTTCTTTGCCATCTAGCTTTATTTTCAGCTTTAACATCATTGAAAGGATCAACATATCTATCCAGGCATGTGAAAGGATCAACATATCTATCCAGGCATGTCTTGTACCCATATTGGTGCCATGTTTCAAGGCAGAAATCAAGGGGAGAACAGACAACAGTTCATGTACTTTGTATCTTACCACTAGAAGAATTTGAAATACTGAAGTATTAATTTCTAAACAAACACACAGCTTAATGGTCCAATCGAAACTAAGAGTGTATATGAAGATTTCAAAATCTTTTCTCTAATACTAACCGACCTAAAAGATGTACATTACAATTACCTGCATCACCCGGTTAACCAATAATGATCAGCACATAACAATAAAATATTTAGGTTTCCGCTTCAGAAACGTTTAGCTAAACAAGTTAGCACCATATCACTAAGTAAAACATTTAAATAAAACGAGACTCCCAAAACACCCTCTGAGTCAAGGAAAATATCTGTTGGATTTACGAGACTACAACTGATTTTATCACGGGTAATTTCCATATCTATCAATTAAAAACTATGGCAGTAGTAATTTACCGAGGGCTATGCACAAAGATGCCACAGAAAAGATACAAACCAACATGAAGATTGTGATGGACCATCGAGTTTACGAGACAATCAAACAAGGTACTGAGGAGAGGATTTGGTTAAAGTTTTGATTGATTACAGTTCGGGTTAACTTCTAGCGAAGTATATAGAGGTTTTGGGTGCTGGGGGTTTGTCCATCCAATTTGAGGTACTACCCTATAGTGGAAATAGGGATATACTTATCCGTTATGTCAAAGATTGTCTACTAGGACATACAAGAGCACTACAAAATGGTGACTTAAATGGGGGTGCTGGGGATTTTAAAGTCTTAAAATAGCAGAAATTCGAACCCTTGAGGAAGAGAGAAGAATTTGATGCAAAACTGACAAAAGGGATTTTTTAAAATAAAGACAAAAATTGGGCAGGTATCACACTGGATTGTATATGCATCACACCTAGGCAAATTGCATCACAAAATTTCTGAAAAAAATTTCAAGTTTACAAACTAAGACCTTCAGTCTGCAAATCCATGTAAAATAAAATTGGTGACATGGAAAAGACTTGATCCGCAGCATCACAATAGGTGACCCAAGATCCCCAGTTCAGTACATAATAAGATGTTATAAATTACCCTTGACCCAAAACTGACTGAAACGGAATATGACACATGTGACCCAAGGCATAATTGCACAATGTTCCAGGGAGTCCTGCATCACGTAGCACGCGTAATCAATGTTTCACCAAATCTGTCCCTCATTTTCTTCTTCTTTTCTTCCTTTAAGCATGATTTGAAGAATCCTGACCTGAGAAATAACTCTAACTTGACTAGTGGCGAAGTCTCTTCATGCATGTAGCAGCTTACTAGTTAAACGAGTCCATCAAATAATGGCTTTTTTACAAATCAACATGTTACGGAAAAGAAGAAGCAGCGTCAAAGTATCATGGCGAATGAATGCACCATTTATCATGAAACATCATCATTAGACACTTACGTTCAAGCTCAAGACAGTGCAAACCTACAAATGATTTCAAGTTCATTGGACCTGTGCTAGTGACCTAACAAATATACAAAAGAGAAGGCCATATCAAATGCCTATGTGAAATATATGTATCATCTCAAGCTCTCACGATAACGAATGACAGATGTCAGTAGAGGAGGGTTTTTCCATTTGAATGAAACAATAAAGCCCTGGAAAGTTCAACAAATATGTCCTTTTGAAGGTAGGAGCTGTGAAACTTGCACAGAGGAAGAGCAGACTGTCCACAATATGGTTTATTTAAGGCATCAAGAGTAGCAACTCCCAACTTGAGCAAAAATGACGAGTATGAGGACCGCAACCACACAAAAGAAAGGGAATGGGGACTGGGCGGGTTCTACTTTGATCATAATTCTTCATTCATTCGGGATCATCATCGTGGAAAACGAAGAAAAAGTATACAGACAAGATGCATAACAGAATGAGTTTGTTGCTTACTGGTGAATCAACTCTGAAGAAAAATATTTCCTTCCACTTCACCAGTTCAAGGTCAGAAGATCCAATGTGATCAGAGCTGGCCCCACATGTACGTGCACTTTGTTGATTCAGAAGTGATCCACCAGGGAGGCTTTGGTCTAGACTAAGACGGGCTGCTACAGTATATTGAGGAGATGACAACCCTTCAACTCTACGAAACTGTAAGAACTCACAGAGAAAGTTACAGAATTAGATCAGGTGTGAGCATCCATATTGCTACCAATTCAACCAAACTGAATCTCAAGTTCCACACTGCTAGCAATGATCAACACAAATTCTGCCTTTTTCTTGTTGGTTAGCAAAGGAAAAGCACATTGAAAGTTCATCAAGGGGATACTACCCATGTACAAAGGAAGGCTTAACAGGCTAAAAAAAAGGTGAACCAACACACAACAAAGCATAGAATTAGCGTCTACCCACATATGAATTTTTATGCCTGCAATACTAGAATTAAGTCTCTACTACTGCCGCAGACTCATAGATGACAGTTATCTGCATTTAAGGTTGTGATTGTTCATTTAACCAGGATTAACTCCCTGTAATAAAAAAGCATAACCGTTACGGCAGTCTTCCAAAGCAAAAGAATCTTAACACATTTATACATAAAATACGTGATAATCAGTTGATTTGATCTTTGTAAATGACTTTAACACGGTTCAGGAAAGCCTTCTATGTTCTTGATGGCAGAAACCAATTTTCATCAAATCTCTCCTATAGCAGTGCCATATCTGCTAAGCATGAAATAGCCACCCCACTATTGGCCTTTCTTTGAGTAGCAACTTTGACTAACTCAGCTAATCACTTTCTAGCAAATATTTCTCCCTGTAGCAAACTAAACCAACTGGCTGTTCTTATCGTTGTTTGGAATGGACTCTACCAGTAAAGTGGAGTGTGATTTGCACACTCCCCTCCCACATGTTAGCGATAAAAATATGATTGCAAGCACAAGATTTCCAACAAGCAGACGGAGGAAAAGAAAAAGCACCATATACTGGCTATCTCAAAAGGTAAGATTTATTGTACAGCATCTCTATCGCTATCAGAGGCAACAGTTTTCATATGCATCTTTTTTCAACAGATTTAAGGAAAATTTTGCTTCACTATCCCACTACGACAAAACAGACCAGTTCTCAAAATTGTTTCGATATAAAAGTGGGCATGTCAAAAGAAGAAGTATATTTTAATGGAGTTCTCGGCACACTGTATTTTGACTTTCAGTAAATGGCATAACCAACACTTTTGGTCCTTGTAGTATTGGACGAACAGAAGACCACAATAGAACAAAGAACATGTTATTCTGGTAAAAAATTATGAAAACAGCAAGACAAACTGATTTGAGGATCGTATAACTATTTACCAGAAAATTAAAGGACAGCTATTTAAATACGCAATGCTGCCCATTGTTTTGGGCAAAAGGGATGCATGCCATGTGGTAAAGGATCCATATACTGAAAAATTGGCTCCAAAGATTTAACAACGATACTCTTCTCGACATTTGAGGATTGTAAAATTAGTTACCAGACAATGTCAATATTTATCTACTGCTAACAAGTAGCAACTAGTATCACCATTGATTGCTCTGATCATGCTTTGTTAAAATCTGCATTTTCCAAATTAGTTTCTCAAACATCACAAGTATCTTAAGAACTCATTTGAATCCCCACCAAACATATTGGAACACCTTCCTTCCAAAACAAACAGTTACGTAATGCCTACTCAGAGTGCCAATTATAGAACCAAGCAAAGCACTTGAGCTGCAGACCTATTAGGTGCACCCCATGACAAAATGTGGTCACAAACACAGCCCCAGCCAATGCAGCCACAAGGATCCAAAGTTGTGTAACAAGCAAAAGTACGATTATTTTGGGTCAGAAAGTCAGGAAGTTGGCAGCATTCCTTGTCTGTCATATCAAGAACTAAAAAGACAGGGCAACATACCTCAGCCTCTGCTATTATGATTGTCACCATGGTTCTAAGTTTCTCGCAAAGATTTCCTCTCAAGTGAGATTCCAACATATTTTTCCAAACTGGAACTTTCAGAGACTTCATATCTCCAGATGGCATCTTTATTATGTTTGAAAGGCCCCTCACTTCAGTAGCTCTAATAAAAATGTCCTGCCCAAGCTTATTTTGTGGAATTATGTAATAATTTCTCCTGTGGTGGACATCAAGGAAAGGCCTTCCGCTATAAGTAGGAGAAACTGCTTCCTGCTAACAACAAGGCAAGAAAAACAAATTCTTCTTTAACCACATCATGGCCAGTTAAAGCAGCAAAAAACCCGAACCAAATAGAGTATATGAAACACAGGTTCACAAGAGGAAACATAATTTACTCGCTCCCTGTAGGATTTATCCACGTGACTAAGATTGTCCCAGCTTGCATAAGCTTGGATAATCATGTTAGCATTAGACACTGAAACATTCAAGTTCAGATCCCTTGTACAGGTAAGACGTAACTGAGAAGTAGCACCAGGAGCGTCGGAATCATATTGGTACCTATCACGAAAATAGATCATGAATTAAATTAGCTAGTTCAAAGTATGACAACTGGATGTGTTCCAAACTTCACATAGAACACCAGCAGCAATACATAGAAAGAGAAAATATTATTCGAAGCCAGCAGCCACTTTATCTCATTCTTCACGACGGAGACTCTTGACGGAAAAAGAGAAAAGCCACATGGTAAAGGATGGAGACAAGAATCTAGATAGTAGTTGTTCTAGGAATCTGTCAGTGGAAAAAAGTTTGTAACTGAAAGCTGCAGAGTGAGATGAAAGAATCTCCGGTTAAACAAAACACAGTATGGTCAATCACCTTAAGAAACCATCAACTGGCTCAACAAGAGGCTCCCACGATTCAAACTTATCATTATATGATCTGGCAGCCAATGAGAAGCTAACGGTGGAATTTAGGTACTCCGGCCTTCCATGTAAGCTTAACCCAATCCCGCTTAAAGAAATGTTGAACAGTGGGACCATCTGCAAGTTCCAAGCATAGTTAGAGAAAGAAGTGCAACTCTAAGCAAAAGCAATATGCAAGCACATCCAAATATGGTTGTCAGTCGAGATCACAGCCAGGTTAGGTCATTGTATATCATGGTAGACTAATGTTCTAAAACCTACCAAGCTTTAATTAAAAGCACAATAAATTAAAAAATCAAGTCGTTCAAAACGAACATACAAGTGTTAGTTTGTCCAATACACATACCAACATAATTAAGCTGATTGGTAAAAGAAACAAAGCATTCAAATGTATTAAAAAAACAAATAAGAGAGTGACAAGCCAATATGCTTGATGTTAAAGGATCCAACTCAAAACCAAATAGAAATTAATGAGAGGCTATGCTGACTCAGAGACTAGTTTTGGAGGAAATACTTAACCAATGTCGGATAAGCTCTAATAGAAGAAGTTGAAAGAGGTTTTCAAGCAGTTGTCAACCAATGAGGAGGTACAGAAAGGAGACTCAATGTGACATAACTTCAAAATTAGGGGGCCACGAAAATGGTTCTCTCTCCCTATCTAATAGTGCTAGTTAAGGAAATCTCAAGGAGAAAATAAAAAAATTCCAATCTGGGAGGTCCGGGGGGACCACCGCGGCTCCTTATTAGTGTCTTCTCGAGAATCCATATATTCCTTATCAGTGTCTCGACAGCTATCTCTCGAGCACATGTTTAGGTTCGACCTCGATGGGAAAAAAATAGAGCACCTACCAACACATCTTCACAGACCAAGAACTACGAGATCACCCCTTTCATTCTGGGTGAGGGAGGGATCGTATCATTTAATTACCTCCCCAAACAAAAAGGGATCGTACCATTCAAGCTGTTTTTTCCATGCTTTTCCTGGAGGTCGGGAGAAAGCTGAAACCAATAGATTTCGCTAATCCTCCTTTTCTCAGACCCCGCCTATCCGTTCTCTCTCTCCAGCAGCCTCGCCCGTTTATTTGAACAGAAGATAGGAAAGATTCAAATTCAAAAGACAACAAGAATGAATTCTTCAGTAAGTTTGAAGTTAGTTTATTAATAAGCCCATCTTGAATATTGAAGATTTGACCAATTCTTTCTTTCCTTTCTAAAAGACCTCATTAAGGAATTTAGAATCTAGGCGCAGGGCAGGATAAATACCAAAATTGCATGGTATAGCTTCATGTACCATGAAACAGAGAACCCCACTATAAAATCTTGACATGAATGTGTTCTACAACATTGTATCAGCCACACGACGACACATACATACATTATCATACCAAGTTGGTAGTTTTGACGTTTTGTTCATGATTGGATATGGTGACAATATTCAGATAATGAGAATTATTACCATGCCCCCATAGTCATCAAAAAGTGCTGCAGAAAACGTTCCAATTTCTGCATCAATGACTGTGTCATCTGAACCACTTGGTGTGTCTGGATCTGCAAGCTTCACAGCAAACCTTCTGGGAGGTTTCTTAAAACCACTACGAACAATAAAGGTTCCCATCTCATTGTCAATAATCCATATACTAAACGGTTCTTTCATAAACCTGACATCAGATGTATCCCATATACTTTCCTCTAGAAATTGGCCCCCAGTAACCATATCACTGCGAAGACATCTCAATGAGCCGAAGTCCGATAGCTTTGGTGTGCCCTTACATGCAACACAACCTAAGGCAACAAAACCTGGGGGAGCTTGAGGCAGCCAGAAGGAAATATTCTCCATTCGTCTTTGTTTCTTTATCTGTCCAACAAGCTGAAAATCTAGAGGAGGTTTGAAAAGCTCATCACCTCCAGAATCATGGAGAACAATGCACGTGTTTGGAGGCTCGTACCTAAAATCCAAGCACTAACTATTATCTTATTTTTCAAAGTTCAAAAGAAAACCAGCAAGAGGCCTAAAGTACAAATTACGTACCCCTGTACAGCAATATCACCAAAATACACCATTCCTTGAGGAACTATGGGACACCATATCGATAGTTTCTTTCTTGAGCTTGATCCTTGGTTCCACCATATCAATCGAAAACTGGCAACAGCCTCAAAGCGCCGTCCGGAGTTTACAATTGATGATCTCTCTAACTGGAGGGCTTGCTCATGATCAGAAGGAAATGCTTCGTGAGATGAACTCTTTGATGCTGAAGATGTTTCTGGAAACCCAAACAATATATGGCGCAATTCATATGCTCTACCAACCAAGCTCAAAGTAGAGGGATCTGATGGCAAGAAAGTACCAACAGAGTTATCCACACGCCAGAATGCCAAACTGGATGAGCCGCTGCAACCAAACAATATCATAAAACTCAGTAACATAATCACTAGAAGTGGGAATGCATGTGGCATACAAGGATGAGCAACCAGCAGTAGACGTGAATCAAGAAGCCTGGAGCCAACTTAAATTTGTAGGGAACACTTAAAGGTATTCTCCCAGGGCAAGCCTCTCTAAAAAAATTAACTGCCCATTTTTTGCTGTACTAGATATGTTTTGGATCTCATCCACGCTGCTGCTCAGCACCTGTCAAAGAGCAACTAAAAACTCTTCTTTTTGTGATTGGATCAAATCAACAATGATGGTGCATATCACACACTGAATGCAGGCATACGTGAATGTAGACATCCATACAAAACAACGCATAATCACATACAAAGTGTTGGAGCTGATAGTAATACAATCCCTTAGAGCACATGGTGAAACAAAAGAAGCCAAGATGCAGAAAGCAGAAGATAACGGAGGTTGCATCCTTCCAGTATAAACCACACAGCCCAATGCAACATAGCCTTTAGGTGCTTCGGGGAACCAAATGGAGCATATGCTATTTTCATCTACATCTTGAAATTCTGATATACCACCAGTGGTAGTGGGAGGCCAAACCAGCTTGAAAGATACAGGTCTCTTGACGCTGACAAGACTGGTATTCACAGCAAGAACTCCTTTTGTTGGTGGCTTGTCGCTGACACGTGAAGCTGGTGTTAATGGATTTAAAGGTACAAAATAATATTCTTTCTTTACTATACAAAAACATGAGAACTGATGATGTTAAGAAAAACCCACAATGGTGTCAGATAATCTCCAAGGACAGCAAAACCAGGTGGTGCATGCGGTCTCCAAAATGCAAATACTTGGTCACCACTGGGATCTGCATAAATCACAAAACTCAACTGACAAGTGAACAGAAAGTGACAATGAACTCGGCTGCTTCTCCTCCCTCACAAATATGATTACCACAAGAAAACAAAACAAAAAGCAATTAAGGGAGTTGACCTACTTTCAATTGTTCCAGCTTTGTCAAACTCAGAGCAGACTACAGTCATTTTCTTTGACGTCATCCTCAGAAATGACAGAATGTCTTCCTCAACTGCTAAAAATAGCCTCAAGATGCTGAAGGAAAAATTCATAAAAATATCTGAGACAGAGAAATGGATATTTGTCTTTCCAGAAGCATTTGAAAACTTCATGCAGGTGTCAAAGGGCTCCAAGATTCTGATGCCACTGCTCTCCATGGTTAATCCAATTGCATTAGCATTCATTTCAACAGTGTCGCCCTTCAAAACAAGCCTAGAAGCAACACAACCACATCAGATACCTTGTGCTCCCCACTCTAAAGTAGACAACGCAAATTTACGAATCTAAATAATCTCATTTGAATATAGAAACTTCATGTAACCATGAACAAACTAAGGAGATAAAAAACAGGGCATCACTGCGCTCTATAACAATTCATCCATGATCTGAACTCGTGGATTTAACCTGTTACTTATTTTCTTTTAATATGCACTTTGGCATTGCTGGGCTGGGTTGTTAAAATATACAAACTAATACATCTATAGAGTCGAAAATTCCTGCGTACGCCAGCTTTTTAGTTATAGTTTTATCATCCCTATTTAACAGTACCAGGAAAAAACCAACTAGAAATGACCCAACACTCTTCTTGTAAAAACAGAGCATGTCAGGTTCTTTTCAAAATCAGGAATAATCCTACAACCCCATTTGGAATTTATTCTCAAGAGTCGAACCAAATTTTAAAGCAGAAAAGAAGGATAAAACACAAACTAATCCGTCAGCTCTTCAGAGAGAGAAGGGCACTGAAGGAAAAAAGAGAATCAAATGTAGAAAGATTATTCTACAAAATAAAATAGCAACGGAAATATTCATCTTTTGTTTTTGTCAGAGAAATTAAATATATAGGTCCACAGTGGCGCAGCTGAAACAACTCAGTTGGATATCTAGGATTAACCTACAAGAACAAAATACCTGCACAGAGCCTCTGCTAATCAAAACCATGAGAAAGAAACTTTAAACTCATGGAAGCAAAGATGAAAGAGAGAATGACCTGCAGAAGGCATCCAACTGTGCATGCAAAAGTTTGTTAGAGAGGACCAGCGATTCTCCTACATCTTTTGATGTGTTATAGAAGGTAAGCTCTGGACCAATAGCCTGCAAAGTAATGTTAGAGCTACATAAGTAGTGAACTAGCAAAATTGATATACGAGAGCAAATCCAGTTTCTAGAAAATTCCATTTCAAAGTAGAACCGTGATCCAAACTGATATGTGTGTGTGTGTGTGTGTGTGTAGATACATAATATGTGTGTGTGTGTAGATACATAATATATGTGTGTGCGCGTATACATATATTATGTATCTATATATATGTACATGCATATACATATATGTGTGTGTATATATATTTATTGTGTAAGGGTATGAGGGTAGCTTAGTCGTTATACTTCGTACTCTCTCTCTCTCGGTACCCTTAAAAACATGTTTTAGAGTCTAATTTGGTGTCTCCTTTTCTTGAAGCTTTGTCATTGATTTTACTTACCAAAAATACCCACTCCCATAGTTGTTCTTACACATTAACAAATGGAACAAAAAAATAACTTCCCGGACAAATTTGACATTTGCTCGCTCACAAAAAAAAAAAAAAAAAATACTGCCCATTATCATCCTTCTTTTCCACATGACATACACATGGAGACATTCCCTCACTCAGAAAAAAACTGCCCATTATCATCCTTCTTCTCAATATCACATAAACATGCACGAACAGTTTCTTCCAATTGCTGCCTTCATTTCATCCCATCACAATAGACTTCAAGTTTTCTAAATCACGATTGTGATGATTTCAATCCGGTGGAATTCCTGGTTCTATACAGTGTCTGAAGATCTGAAAGGGTGCAACGTCCATGTTTCATTTCTCTTTCAAAGGTACGTCTCATCTCTCTCAAGGAATGGTACCTGTTCTCTTTCTTCTTATTTTGTTTTGGTTTCTTTATTTGTTTGTTCTTTGTTTCCTATTTTTCATTTTCTATGTTTCTCTGCTCTTCATTTTCTCTTTTCTATACATTAATTCTTTATTCTCTTTTCTGTCCATTAGTCGTTGTTGTTTGGCATCATAGATCTCGCCGACATCATCAGGATCTGTAGATCTCGTCATCATCGATCTTGTTCATCACCAGAGAGCAAGAGCAACATCGTGTTCGTATTTTAAAACATTGTTCTATGTTGATCCTCTTTTTTGCTGATCTTTTGATGTCAGTCTTCGTGGCCGGAGATACCCTCTGTGTTCAGCCTGATTTTGTAGCGTTCTTGCCGATATTTTTTATTTCAAGTGTGATGTGCTCATATGTGGCCATGTGGGTATCAACCATTGTTCCATGATTCTTGAAAATTGTTACTCAATTAATTTTTTGTTGATATCTCATATACACCTAGTTTATACTTGTTAAAAATCTTATGTGTGTTTTATTAAATCTGACATAGTATCACAGCGGAATAGAAAACCTTAAGCCGTCACCCACCACCATCATCGCCAGACTTTACCGGCCACCGTGGTTGTGTTCGTTTTTTGTGGTTGAAGCATTGTTGCTCTACCATATCGCTGTCTCCCATCACAATCCAGCCGCTCAGCCTTTGCCGGCTGCAACCGCTCAGTCCGGAAGTTCCGGCATTTTTCCAACAAGCCCAGTTTTTTCCGAGACAGCACTATTCATCACACTGTTCATCGCGCAGGTACTATTTACAGCGCACACTGTTCGACGACTGCACGTTTCTACTCAATTTCTACGCAGTTTTTGCTCAGTTTTTGCACATTTCTGCGCTGTTTTCGAGCATTTTTTTCACTGTTTACTGTGTTGTTTCTGCTGTTTTTTTAGTTGTGCGATCTACCGGTTGCGATCTGCTATTTTCTGCGAGCTATTGTTCTTCGCCTGCGTTTTTAGTTTGTTTAGTCGTCGTTTTTTTTTCAGTTTATTGTCGGGTATCACTCTTCTGCATTGCAGTATGGTTAGCATCAGACAAACCAGTGGGCCTATTGATCGTGAGTCCATCCGGTGTGATTATTGCTATAACACCGGCCATACAATGCATTTATGTTGAAAGTTACATGATCGCTCCTCTCGTGGGCACGATGGCGGAATTAGTAGTCGTAGTCATGGTTCTGGGCATTCTAATCATGTTGGTGATTTTTTTCAGGAAGAAATACACGCTCTCCAGTGCCTTATAGCTCAGGCTGATTCTCCATCTGCTATATCTTCCGCTTCCACAGCCACCTCCGCTTCATCTCATTTTACTCACACCGATATCCCAACACGTGCATTTACTGCCTCTTCAGCTATTCCTTGGATTATAGATTCCGGTACTTCCGATCATATGATAGGTTGTGCCTCTGTGTTTGATTCTTACTTTCCCTGTTCTAGTAAGGATAAGGTCAAAATAGCTGACGGATCATTCTCTGCTATTTCAGGGAAAGATTTCATTCACTATTCCCCCTCTTTGTTTCTCTCTTCAGTTTAACATATTCCGAACTTTTCCACTAATCTTTTATTTGTTAGTAGTCTTACTCGTTCTGCAAATTGTTCCGTAACTTTTTTTCCTACTCATTGTGTTTTTCAGGAACTGGATACGAAAAAAGTGATTCGCAGTGGTAAAGCACATCGTGGTTTCTATTTCTTGGACTCTGCCCTTCGTCCATCTCATTCACTCATGTCATGTGATCTAGCTCTGCAAGCAAATGTAAATTCAGCTATTTCTATCTTACACCAGTGGCATTGTAGATTGTGTCATCCCTCTTTTAGAATCTTAGAGAAATTTTTTCCTAATTTAGTTAAACATTGTTCTTGGAATTAGTTTTTTTATGAAACCTGTGAGTTTGGAAAATATAAACGTTTTTTCTATGCACCTATTAATAAAAAGAGTGATTGTCCGTTTGAGGTCATCCATTCTGATGTTTGGGATCCTTTCTCTATTCCATCTCTAAAAGGTTATTGGTGGTTTGTCACTTTTATTGACTGTTATTTTCGTGCCACTTGAGTTTATTTACTTAAATCTAAAGGAGAAGTCTTTTCTTATTTTAAATCTTTTCATGATATGGTATGCACCCAGTTTGATAAGCCGATCAAAATTCTTCGTAGTGACAATGACACTGAGTATATAGATAAGAGTTTTCGGGCCTTCCTAAATGAAAATGGTATTCTTTTTCAGACAACTTGTGTTGACACTTCACAACAAAATGGAGTTGCCGAATGCAAAAATCGCCATCTTGCTGAGGTTGCTCACTCTCTTTTATTCACTATGAATGTTCCTAAATTTTTATGGGGCGAAGCCATTTTAACTGCCACCTACCTTATAAACCGCTTACTATCCAGTGTCCTTCTCTTCAAAACTCCTTTAGAGTGTCTTCCTAGCAACTTCCGTGTCACGACACTTCCTCCGAAGATTTTTGGTTGTGTGCGCTTTATTTATGCCCATCATCCCTCGGGTGGCAAGTTAGGCCCTAAAGCCCACAAATGTATTTTCATTGGGTACTCTCCTACACAGAAGGGCTACAAATGCTATGAGCCTTCCTCCAAAAAAATTTATGTCTCTATGGATATCACTTTTTGGGAGTCCAAGTTCTTTTACTCTCTGT
>JABCMJ010008094.1:0-18347 GCA_014822125.1 Arbutus unedo
AAATTATTTCAGAAACATTCAACCGAACACAGCCTTAATAAGCGCCAACTTCTTTACCTACGCTCAGACATTAGATTTGACACCAAATCCCATTAATCCGCTGATCCCCAGGCCCTCAAATTATTAAATTTCATAAAACCCAGCAACCTTAACTCTAGAAAAAAGGCTTTTTTGTATCTTTAATTTGAAACCCCACACAGGCTACACCCTTCTTTACATCACTTTAAACCCCGGCGTAAAAGGTTTTTGTCTCCCACCATAAAATCACCCAGAAGGCAGAAGCCTAGCCTATTTTTAGTTTTCAAACCTCTTCCTCATTAAAATGGCACTCCCACAAGTAAATAAACTCAGTGCCCAAAGTAAAGAACCTGTCTCAACAGAAAGCGGAAAAATTTGCAAAATTTCACCTTCAAACAGCGGCACTATTGGTTCAATGAATAAAGCAACTGCATTCAAATTTCAACAAAGTTTGTTGGCAGAGAGGTGATCAGCAGGCTAACGGCATAAGATCATTGCTGACAAGATCTCAGTCTTACGCTTCATAACACAAGTATGACAAACCTAAAGTCAAGCCACTTCTTTGGGCCCATTTGGATTCACTCATATGTTAAAGTTGTAGACTATAGATTACTGTAGCATTGGCTTAAAAAGGTTCCAAAAATTCTAGCACTGCTTGGTGCACCTTTTGGCTGTGAAAGAAGTTTGTAACCATTTGGTTAAATAACTGGCAAGCAGCTTTTTATCTAGTGAATTCTACATATCCTTGAAGGTTCTACAGGGACAGTCGTGTAATTGAGTGCTATTTGGCTCACAAATAGTTTATGGCTCCAAATAGAAACTGGAACGTATAAAATTTCACTTTTCAGGTCAAGTAAGCAAAAAGACGAATTAGTCCCTGACAAGTTCTACAGGGACACTTGTAATTGAGTGCTATTTGGTCCATAAATAGTTTATGGCTCCAATTAGAAACAGGAACAAATAAAAATCTCACTTTTTCAGGTCAAGTAAGCAAATAAGTGCTTTAACAAAATTTGTTACCAAAACACTATTACTCAGTTTTTTAAGCAAATGAGTTAGTATGTTAGCTTATAAGTGCTAACAGGCCTTTTACCTTATAAGCGTGGGAAGAATATTCTCAATCTTTTGGAGCTGGATAAAACACTGATTGCAGCATTTGAGTCTGTGAATAGAAGTTTTAAATTGAAGTTAGTACGCCATGGAAGTAATTCACGTCCATTGACAGCCATACATTTAGGAGGAACCAGAGAAAAGGTTGAACCTTTGTTCTGCCTGAAGATCAACGCCAACACCTGGAGGTGCTGAAATGGTTGAACGGACAACTGGCCCAAAGACCGCTACAAGCTTCAATATCATCTCCAAGGAAATATTCACATGCCTACAAAATTGCAGCGTTATTGAGATATTGTCATGACTCATGATCCAAGAAACAGAAGAACGTGTTTGCTCACAGTAACAGATGACTATAAACAGTTTGTTCCTCTAGGAATAATTTGAAACTCAGACAAGCGTGCTCTGCCAATTACTTTTCACACTCGTTATTTAATTTCTCCAAGACTGAATGCACAAACACTGTCCCTTTACTTGGCCTTGTGTAAGTATACTCATAGTTTCCTTCATTTATTCCTTTATAAATCCATTTGGAAGCAGGTGCTGCAGCGTTTTATAGATTGCCTTTTCTCTTCTTACAAAGAAGAGCCTTCTGAATTGGAACTTAATTTTGAAGTGAAACATAAAATATAATCTAGACTTCTCTGAATCTAATTCACAGAAGGGAAAAAATCCTATAAAAATAATAACCTTATGTGGGACTACAAAAGGTGACGTGCTTTTGCCCGCCAAAATAACAGGATAGAAGGAACAATAGGAAGATATATTAGATTGCAAACTAACTTATTATTCACTAAAGACCATTTTCTTATGAAGAGCTTTAATATAGAGTTGAAATATATAACCATGTTACTAATAGGTCATTAATTTGATTATCTGGATGTGAGAAATAGAAAAAACGTTGTCACTGTAAAGTCATAGGTCATAACCAACTAATACAAAGAAATGCCACATTATCCATTGTCAATATTCCGACCCCAGCAACATATGTTTCCTGCTAAAGAAAAGATCACCTTTCTATCTTGCTATCCAGTAAACACAAAAGCAAAGGGAGCAAGCATGAGAACAAATCTAAGCTGAGAATCTCCATTTTCTCCATGAGAACACTGATCAGGTCTGCTTGTACCTACACCAGATACGACCTTGAGAAACTTAACAAGCATGAAAACGGTTACCAGTAGGAACCATCAGAAGAAAAAAAAAGAAGCAACACATTTGAAATCCTCCAATAAATACTCACAGAATGATCAGGCAACTTCTTCACAGCATCTATAGCACCCTTAATATCATTTCGTTCCCAAAAATGCCGCACCACCTGCATTCATTAGATTTTATTGACCGTAGACTTATATAAAACAAGACGGTTGAACACAGTTCACATGAGAGGCAATAATAGTTCACAGAAAATTGGATTATCATTGGCAATCAAATTTGACAAGCATTACAAGCATCCGGAAGCATCTTTAATGAAATTGATTATTGAAACTGATTTGCATTATCCAATAAAAGTCAATACTCAATAGAGAAAGTCAACATGCTCAGAGGCACTTTTCCATGTCAAGTTGGAGACTGCTATACAACTAAATTGCTTCATATATGACATAAAATCATCAAGTCGGCAACAATCCTAACAAGTAACAACAGTAATAACTATATCCATGTCAAGTTCGATCTGCCAAACTTACCTGTAATTTTGTCAGGCGAGACCGAAGGGTACTTAAGAATACATCATGATTCTGCATCAGATCCTCAGTATGATTACCATCATTCGCAGATGACAACTCCTGTCCAGTTACTTGTTGATAACTATTCTGCAAGTTACCAAGTACAATGACGAATATTAAAAAACTATTTCCCAAAATCCAAGAAGGTGAGGGAGAGAAGGAAAATAGAAACTGCAACTTCAAGTCTTACATTAGCTCCGGAACAAATCCCAAGTCCTATGAGATTATCAGCATGATTACCATCATTAGAAGATGGTAAGTCCCGTCCAATGATTTGCGGATGTCTATTCTGTGAGTTGCCAAGTAGAATGGTGAATATTAGAAGACTATTTGACAAAATCCAAGAATTTGAGAGAGTTGACAAAAATATGAAACTTCAAGTCTACTTTATCTCCGGAACGAATCTCAACGGCCATTACAACCAACATAACCCACCCCTCCAAAAAAAAAAACATAATAATAATAAAAATAAATAAAAAACATTACATATGTTTCTATTTGCAAATGATGATGTGTCTATAGTCAAGACATTTTCCCTGCCTGTTGGAACCAATATTTGATTAATCCTCCAATATCTTCAAGGATTCCAAGTCCACCAGATTTGTGGGATTTCAATTCAATATTGAAGGGCTATTGGTTGATAGTGGAAGGTGCTTCATTTGTATTTATTTTCGTCTCAGAAAGAGATCTTCAAATTTATTTAGGTCACAACAGATAGATCGTTCTCCCTAAGGTATATGATACAGTTGTGCGTACGTGTCTATGTTTGTATATGTATCTTTATATATTTGATAGATATACCAATTTTATTCAATGCATCTAAGTTTTACTGTGCCTAGTTTGTAAGTTTGTTATATCTCCGCATATTTGGCCAAATAGGGGCTAGTACAGGATTGATTTCATATTTGCCCTATGAGTTAATTAGTTGGAGCTAATCAATGGGACAGGCGGAAGTTCATCTGTCTTGGGGGTTGAAAACATTGTGGTGGTGGGTGCTTTCATGGTTAATGGAGATTTGGGCCCAGAAAAGATGTGCGTAAGGGGCAGAGAGAGTTCATGGTTAGTCATTCGGTACTTCCAAGGAGATTGTAGTTCGACATTGACAAGGTCACAAAAATGGCTGGACTTATCCATTTATTTCGTAGATTCTTCATAACTATAAAGCACGGACACTCCAAAACTTGTCACGTACACGTACCAACTACTTATCATATACCGATGCACGCTCAATACGTGCGCATACGTATCGGATACGGTCATTAAAATTAAATCATTATAATTTTCAATAAGTGGTGGATACTTTAGGGATACAGCGGGATATTTTTGAGATACGGCGGAGGAAAAAATAAACTTTCTAAAAA
Organism: Arbutus unedo; assembly: GCA_014822125.1. NCBI lineage: Eukaryota > Viridiplantae > Streptophyta > Magnoliopsida > Ericales > Ericaceae > Arbutus > Arbutus unedo. Next base: position 4,214 of record JABCMJ010008094.1, read on the forward strand.
ATATAAAAAATATAAGGGGACAAAGTGTAAGTACATCTATATATGTAATAAACACATCAAGGCTTGCTATTTACGATAGAGAGGAGTTATAAAAAAAAAACTTACACTAGATCCTTCAATCGTGGCATTTCCCTCCCTCCCTCCCTCCGTCCCTCCCTCGCGCGCTAGTCGTTGCTCTCTCTCTCACTCGATGCTCTGTCTCACCTTCGAAGGGAATGCAATTAAAGTTGATAGTTGAATATTGAAGTTGATATGAGTAGAAATTAATAAGAATTATCACTTCTTGGTTTGGACTTTTGAATGTGTTGTAGTACTTTTGGTAACTTTCTTTCTATTTTGGATGGCTTTTGAAAATTGACATGTGCTAAATGCTTGGTATAATAATATTAGCAATTGAACTGCTCTTCTATTTCTTTTGTCTCATTTTTATGCGTAGTACATGACCGATAATTATAAAATAAAAAAATTCACAAATGTATCCCTAACCTATTTGTATCCTATTTTTTTAGATTTTGCCGTATCCGTATCCGTGCTTTGTATCTTGTTAATAATTGACTGTTTGAATCTCCTTCAAATGGTTTAAATTTTCACGAGAGCTTTTGTTCGGGAAAGCATAAAATTTTCATTGAAAGTTGATTTCCTGTAGTGTTTACATGATATAGTGATGAGTACTTTATGGAGGTCAATGGTGACATTTGGAGATCGCAGGGGTGAACCTAGCTGGATTTTTTCTATTTTGACAGAGGCAGATCCCCTTTACTGGTACGTGCCATAGCGCTGAGATGGCTAGCACTTGCCATAGTGTCAACTGTCAAGTCACAATCTTCAATGCATAGGGTAACTATAGAGAGGAATGCCCAATGCAGATTGCCACCCTTTTGAGGCATTCATCCAACATGTGATGTGTGAGTACGCATACATACAGACCAAATCAGAACCATATCACCTATCTCCGCTCATGCACTATCACAGAAGATAATATTATTTTGAGTTTGTTGTGTGTGTGTGTGTGTGTGTGTGTGTGGGGGGGGGGGGGGGCTCGGGGGATGTTTTAGCCGTCTCAGATAAAATATCCGGGCTTGTATCAGGTGCCTGAACTTCATCAGTACAAGGTCTCTCTTTCCTTTCAAACCTCTCAACCAAAGAGCGTGTTCTTCCTCGTACAACTGCCATTGCCAAACGAGAACTTCTAAACAAATGAAATTCTATCCAATCTAACCTTTGAAAACTGTGTAAATAGCATTTAATAGCAAACCTCCATTCACAAGTTTAACTGGATTTGTCCCTTCAGTGCTCTTGAGAGACTCATAGCCTAATATAGAAAAACAAATCAATCTTTCTGAGCAGTAGATATGTACAACCAAAACCTCAGATATCCATCTATAGTTGAATCATAAGAAATGAGATGCAAAGGAGAAATCAAACTTAAGATGCATGTAGGGTACATTGTTCACAATTCTTCCACCCATTGTGAAGCTTGTTCTAAATGGCATTATCTGCCACAAACCAAAAAATGGAAAGGAAACAACATGGAACAGAAATTCAAGAAATAGGAAAACATTGAATGGTTCAATCACATGCTATTTCATTGTATTAGTCTTTCTTGAAGAATTTCAAACTAGAAATAGAGTAAATGATGTTTCCGGAAACCTTTTGGCTAACGATTTTCCAACATTAATTTAGTAACCACTTCCACCAAGTAATCTCGCTTTCTTGTTGGAAAAAAATGAGCTGCAACTTCGAAGTTTCAATTTCCTAATATTGATTGATTAATGCAAATGGCAAGAATTCCCAGATTTCATCTTCTTCCAGCAAAAACCCACAATGTAATAACAATAACACACACCCTTCATAATGATGAATGCTTGGCGGTCAGAAGCATAAGATCACAAGCTCATCCAAGGACGAAATGGATCTAGGGTCGATGAATGACCAGACAAGAAAGCACAAGATAAAAAGATAAATAAGAAGGTACAGGTAGCATCAATTGGTGTAAGATTTTCCATGCAAGCTGCATAGAGAAGAGCACAAAGTGACCTTTTTTCTGTTTTTTGATCAGATACCACAAAAGTTACCTAGAAATGAGCAATTAAGCTCAGCTACAGGTGCTATAAGATATGTTGGTCTATGTTTAACAAATAAGGCCCTTCATGGAGCAGAATGAAGAACATGGAGTTGTACAAATATTATCTTTAGTACAACGCTGTATAAAAAGTGGAGAGAGGAGAGATCTAAACGAAGAGTCATTATACGAGAAAGAAAAAGAGCAGTTATATGCATAAAGTAAAAGTAAATAACAAAGTGCATAAGATGACAAGTAAAGAATACAAATTGAGGTGGAAACAAAAACTCAGTTTTCTTGATTAGAGGGTGTTTTTGGTGATAAAACTTTATCAAACAACAACAAAGTGCATCAGATGACAAGTCAAGAATACACATTGAGGTAGAAACAAGAACTCACGGTTTTCTTGACTAGATGGTGTCTTTGGTGATAAAACTTTATCAAACTTCTGTGTAACACTCTTGATATCCAAATGCTTTTCCGCAGAGGTTTCCTTAGCATCATCACCTTCGACAAGCCTGTCCTGGAAGCTCAGATCCCCTGCATTATCACTGCTTGATTTCATAAAAGGTTCAGATTCAGAATGCACTGAAAGCCTATCCACATCAAATTTGGTAGCTGATAGCCTCCGTAAATGAGGTGGCCTGAATGGTATACCAGTGCCTGCCCTAGCAGAGGTAACCGTTTCTCTTCTAGTATTGGTCAAATCTTTTCCATCTGGACAACCCCGAGGTACAACACAAGGTACTACGAAGGATTTAGTATTTGTTTGCCCAACAGTTTTTGCATGCACGCCAACTGCAGGACTCTGCTTCTGGTTTGATAGGTTAATCATTTCCTTGGAATCAGATGGTGGTACAACCTTAGGAGAGGTGCAGGACCCAACTCTCTTTGAAGCAACTGGATTTCCTCCTGCAGCTTTATGTGGACAGCATGTTAGAGGAAATGGAGAACAAGTTGAAGCAAACAGAAACTGCATATTCGTACTCACAAGTTCCTATTGTACGTGCTTTGCTCATAACACTTGTTAGAGTTTGTCCTGCATTGATTAATTATTACCTCCAAAACTAGTATGAGTCTAGACAACCTCTCCACTCATTGCCAATTAGTTTTAAGTTAGATGTTTTAACATGGTATCAAAGCTAGGGTTCTAAAAGCTTTTGGACAAAACTCTCTTAGTTAATTGACCCGTCGTTTGTGCCTTAAGTGCACCTTGTTTCGTTATCATCCGTGTTATAGATCCATCGTTTACCTATCCGAATCGTCCGTGCGGGGGAGTGTTAAAGTTTGTTCCACATTGATTAATTATTACTACCAAAACCAGTATATGAGCCTAGGCAGTCTCTCCACTCATTGCCGATTGACCATGAGTTGAATGCTTTAACAACACTTTTGGTAAAGAGAGAAGTTTGGTGAACTTTTATTCATGGATTTTATACGAGGGAATCATTTTGGGGAGGTGTAATTTTGAATCTGTTTTCTTTTGCTATTTTGGTGTGTAGGAGTGACACCCCCTTGACATCCTTTTAATACCCTTCCACACTTAACCCAAAAAAGAAGCCCCAATTGAGCAATAACAAACAAGGAAACAGATTAAACCTTGCTTAGGCTTAGGCATACACATCAGACTATGACGTACAGACACATCTAGATGGGAGTCATAACCGTATCCGATATTGACACTTGCAGATGCGTATCCTTAAAGTATCCACAACATAAGAACTGTTATTTTTTACTTTTAACTTTTCAAATACTCCATATCACATATCCAAAAAATTTATGAAAATAAGCACTTCCTACATAATATTAGAGTAAAATAATTTCGAATAAAGAAAAGTATAAATTGTTTTATTTACTCTTTAGAGAGATGTCGTAAAACGAAATAATATCATTAGTTTTGTAGTATATTGAATATCCTCACTATGTGATACGTGTTTTTTATATCTTTGATTTTAACAATTAAACACAATTACCGAGTAAACTTAAGAACATAAGAAAAATACAATAGTTTACCACCATCCTTATAAAATTATATTTTAATTTAAAATATCCTAGATGTACCCATATCCTATTTTTTCAAATTTTCTCGTATTGCCGTAATTGTATCCTGCATCAGTATCCATGCTTCATATACATCAGATAAATACATGCCAACCTACTTGTTAAAATAGCCAGCATGAACATAGTAGCACAGGCCTGAACTGAATTCAGGTAGAATGCAATTTCATTTTGAGCTAAAATAAGTTTATAACCCCAAGCTTTGCTTACAGGGCGGAAAGAGAGTTATCAGTTTAGACGATGAGAACTTTCATAATTAACTGATGAACAGGATCCTGGTTGATCGAGTTGACATGCTACAAACGAAGTCTGTCTTCGAAAGCAGACATCCAACCCAAATAAAAGGGACTGATGTGGACGGATATGATAAAGGTAGGCAGTAGTGAAATATTGAATTGAGGCAGAAGAAATGAAAACTAGACGCTGTAAACTGAAAACTGAACTTTATGTGCAGATTTTCTTAGTTATGGCTCTACAATTTTGGCCAAAGTAATAATATTATCACTTGAACAACCGCAGTCTTATAGATATGATACCATATACCAATGGACAGGTCATGAGATACTACTGTTTGATAAGAAATACTGGATAAATTAAATCAAATTAACATACATCACAAATAGTACCAATATATCAAGACTTTGAAAATACCATACTCTAATGGATATACTATAAACAGAGCACATACTTAAGTCTAGAGGTGAGGGAAGACGTGTATGAGTGGAGGTGACAACTGGGGACACAAATAAGATCATCCCGTACCCGACTTCTGAATCAACAACAAATTGGCAATAGACGAACAGGTATTTGAAACGAATCCAAATATGACACATTTTTTACTAAGCCCCATCACTTCTACGTATAATAAATACTCACTGTCCATGTATATTGTTTTTATTTCTTTAGCCTCATCTGGGGAAGAGCAGCGCAAACTTGAAGCAGTCCTTCTATGACTCCCCACTTTCACCAAAGGACTTTCCTGGAGATCATGCTTCTGCTCAGATCGAGTATCTTGCTCAGGTATAATAGGAACCCCATAGGGCTCGATAAGCTGACAAAACAAAAAATAAGGAGTCAAGGAAAAAGGGAAAGTGAGATGCAGAAGAAAATGAGGCAAAAGCTTTTAAAAGGAAAAGAGATTATCAAAGGAGCTAAAAGAACTAGGTGAGGTACAGTACAATGCCAACGCCTTAGGGCTTTATTAGCCAACTAAAACAAGAACGAAGGGCTTAAGAAGAAAGGAAAATGATTATGCAGAGGTAAATAAGAAAAATCTTTAAAAATGAAAAATGAAAATTCTCAACGAAGCTAAGAATAACTAGGTGAGGTAACTACCGAAATATCTGCTGCCCAAACTGCAACAGAGTTCCGATAATATGAGCAACCCAAGAGTTTACCGTCATGGATACAGAGGTCACCCAGCGCTGACCATCCCATATCCACAGCATCATGACAAATTATAGGCTCCCATGAATAAACCTGAAGTACAAGGGGCAGGGACACATAAATAATATTTCATTCTTCAAACACCAACTCACAAAATTTTGAAAAAGAGAGATCAGAACCTTCAAACAATCGTCCAATCCACAAAAAAGGGTTCTACCATCAGGGTGAAAGGTAATTGATCGTACTCCTGTACCCTGGAAGGAAAGAAAGAAAGAAAAAAGCCCAAAATTAATCCAGTTGCAAATTCAGTGTTAAACCAAACTACACCGAGCCTTAAGTCCCAATTAATTGAGGTCGGCTACGTGAACCATTTCCTCCAATGAGCACTGTCAAGGACATCGTGTTTTGTGACATCAAAATAACCCAGATCCTTTTGAACTACTACCTCTAAAGTTAATTTTAGTCTACCACCCCCCCCCCCCAAACTTAGAATCATTTACCGTGACCATATCACTCATCCAAACAACTGCATCGACTGATCTCCGATAGACATGCAAATTCTTTGTTGAAGAAAAGTAAAAATACATGCTTTATAAGACTGCACTAGGTGTTGGAAAGGAACTTTCCAGAGTTTAACTATATACTATCAATGAGGTCAGAACAAACCCAGATACCTCGGGTCTGACAGATCCAATCAGTTCAAAGGTCTCCAAATCCCAAAATTTCACTGTCCTGTCTGCTGAACCTGGAAAATATCTCACATATCACTACAACTTACCTGACAAAGAACTAAAAACTGAAAATAAGAAGCCAATTACCATTGAGGCAGCAAATCTTGTATTTGGAGCACAAAGAAAATGGTAAAAGCAAAACAAAATAAAGGTTGCCAACTTGCAATGAAATATTTGATGACAAATAAATAGCAAGTAGCACCTATGCAATCTACCTATGATTTAGGACTCACTAGTTGCCAACTGGCAAGAGAAACCATTGGATTTACCCCAGCCCTTAATTTACAAATGGCGAAAATAAAACTCGAAAAGAAACAATGCAATTTTTTAATTCTTGATGTCACATAATTTCTTGCTGAATTATCAAGAATTCAAGCTATGTTAATTGAAATTGTTCAACAAACAGGTAGGAGCAGAGCTGTAAACACTCAGTTTTTTGACAAAATGAACATGTTGGTGCATGCTTGAGAAAAAGAACAAGAGAGTGATCCAACCACATCATACTTTATTGTCCACGGAGAAGGACATAAGAATCAGAAGCGGTCCAGATTGAAATTCAGGTGTTTGTGGGACTCAGGTGCAAAATGGGCTCGTGACCAATGAAATCTTTCAAAGAAGAACCACCGATTGCAATCTTTATCCTTGGTGGTGTGTCATGTGTAGGAGGAATGAGGAGTCTTTGGATCATCTGTTTTTGCATTGACCTTTGGTCTCTTCAATTTGGTAACGGTTCTTCCTCTTGGCGTATGTTTCATGGGAGCCTCCAGCTTGTTCCTAAATGATTTGGATTGATCGTTAAGGTGCACCATTCCCCAAACCTTTCCTCAGTCATCCTAGGAAAACATCATAACATTATCCCCCAGGGGAACTAGATCTTACTCTCAAGAAGCTGTAGGATCGAGAGGGACAATGGCAGCCCCTTTCTTGCTTAGTTTTGGGTATTCCGGTGCAAAAAGAAGGCAAAAGCTTTGTGAATTTTTGTTACCTTTTCTCTTTTTCAGGTTCTTTGATTGGAGATTGACGCTAGGAACGCTAGGAACTTTATGACAAGTCTTGAGGAAGTTGGTTCTTCGTTGGAAAAAGTCTGTTATTTATCATACTTTTGTAACCCAGTCAGTATTCGTTCCTTTCACATCAATACCTTCATTTTTCTTTCAAGAGATTGACGTGTGTGACATTTAACTTAGAGGCTTTCCATTTTTTGTTGTTTTTTGTTCTTATTTTGGTGAATTTATTGTCTTCTATGTTTACGTATACATATATAAATATATTTAGTCTGGTTACCAGGAAAAAAAACACAATTGATCCAGGTCCAAGGATATAGCTGGTATGCAATTAAATGGTTCACCATTTAAGGGATCCAAGATATTGTATAATGTGGTTCAAAAAGCATTAGCCATCATCACAAGTTCAGAGGTAGTTATGAATCTTATGATCTTTCCCAGAAAAATATATAGAACCAAATAAATAGCATGCCATGAGTTGCAAAAGCATAGAGAAGAGGTATGGCGTCCCACAAACTTCAACATTAAAACTGTACAATACACCAAAGAAGAAAGAATAAAAAAAACTAAAGAGTAAAATATGTACATTGGTCCAACAATAAATGAACATCTGTAATTGATCACTTCAAAAGAAGGCTTACAGGAGTATCCCTCTGCATTGGAGCCTTGTACTCACCTGTTGCCAAGAGGAACTCAAGGGGATGGAAATCTAGGGATCGAATATGTCCTTCATGGAACTTGAAATCATGCAAGAGCTTTCCAGCAGTAAGGTCCCATACCTGTCCATGAAACACGACAACATGCTCAAAATTAAAAACAATAACGAAGAAAGCTGATTTCAAGTAGAATTGCCAGCAACAAGCCCAGTATTACACCATCTTTTTCTACAAATAAGCCCATTATTTTACACTATTACCTTTACAACATTATCAAGTCCACCAGATACCACCCAACGACCATCAGGAGTGAATTTAACTGCACTAATTCCTTGAGTATGACCCTTGTATGTGTGAATGCATCCTTTCTTTCTGATATCCCAGACCTTTAGATTAGTATCCATGGCACCAGAGGCAAAAAATTCACCAAATGGATGGAATTCAACAGCGGTGCAATTGGATCTGTGTCCAGAAAGAGTGCGAACCACTACACTTCAAGAATAACAATAACTAGATTAGGATATGCCACCTACCACTCTTAAAATTGGCGCTATTACAACAGATTACATGTGTGGAACATACAAGAAATAAATACTGGTTCCACAATTTACAAAGTAGCCAGTCAAATTTCCCCAGTGAAAAGATGATAAATTTGTTGAATCAGTATTAAGCTTGATGGTCCAAAATCATGTTTAAGGAGTGCTTCTGGACTTCTATAAGTTCACAGAAATGGAAACTACAACTGAATTCAATACAGGACTATTTTTTTCCCCTTTTGCAATATGAAGAGCGAAGCAACTTACTCTTTGTTTCTTCCAGATCCCACAACTTGACAACACCAGCAGAAGCTCCAGCTAGTAACAAAACCTCTGTGGAATTAAATGTCACAGATTCTACTGGACTGGCATGACCACACAGGCTCTGCACATAAACAGAAGAAAGGCGACCTTATTTCATCTTATTAAGTAATCACTGCTGCTTAAGACGTGATAAAATCTATCAGATGCAGGAGCTCACAAGCTCCCAACGAATACATCAATTACATAATGAGAGTACTTTAGCTGATTTACCTGCACCACGTCCAAAATCTGAATGCATCATAAATTCAGCAACAAGTCAAATAAAAAAAAAAGTTCAAAACTTAAATGAAGCGACATATAAGAGCATGAGAAGAAGAAATACCTCTTTCAGGCATATAACAGAATACCCATATTCTTCTTGGAGTCCCTATTTTTAAATTTTTTTAAGCGATAAGCAATGAAGCCGGAATTTTTCAACCGCAACTCCACATCCATATTATGTACTTCTAAAAATTCCAAATCTCTCAATTTTTTTATTCATCAAATCTCTTGCTCTCATGCAATTTCTTAATTACTTCAACAAAAACAACATATGACAACTTAGAACCCATCATTGTCAATTTCTTGACACACAAGCCCTTTCCTAAATACAAAGTATTATGGACTTGCTACCAAATCATTCCCTATAATTCCCCTTGTACTGAAACATACAACCAATACAATCCAAATATATCAATAGTTACAACACAGCTAGTAATAAACCCATGCTACATACGGAATGACCAAATACATAGTAGACAAAACCTTATTTGAAGAACAAATTTTTAATTGTGTCCAAACCTTAGATCAACAACAAATTCTTAATTGTGTCCAAACCTTGCATCAACAACGATTTCCACTAAATATAAAGTTTTATACTAAAAACACGAACGATACAAAATTATCATACTCTATGATCCCACAATAACTATTAAAAGCAAAAAACAATCTCCTCATTTGCAATAAAGAGCTTAACTCCTCTTACCGAAATTCAACTGATGTCAAAATCATGAATTGTGCAATAGTAGCATGATTATCACTAAAAATATTTGAAGTCTTACATTAACAATACGATTTGTATCTATAATCATACAACAATTGTCTAGACTTCCATAGGTTCTTGATTTGTCCTCGTAGTAGTTGTCCCCGCAGGGTCATTTCATGTAAGTGCCGAGCGTACCCCACTTCATCAAGTGTCTTGCCCAATTCATAGGGTTGTTGGCCTATTATTAAGGTCTTGCCTTTGTTCTTGTCACAAGCATGGCGGAAGAGATGTTATCTTTACTTTTCTATTTGCTAGGCCCTTCCATTGCTCTAGCAATAAGCTATCGCATCTCTAGATTAAAGTCAATTTTTGAAAAAAATAATATCTGGTTTGCAATAAAAAGCTAAATTTCGTTGATGCCTAAATCCTCTACGAGTTATAAAATACTCTTGCCAAATAGTCATATCATTTTAAAACTTCACGAATCAAACCCTAAATGACCTTATAAAACATTACATATTCGATCCACAAGATAAATGCAATGGCCAAGCTACCGCAATCATCATTATTCATTCATTACCAACTGAAAAGGTAAAAAGAACAAGTTAATTGCAGTAGTTGCTCATAACTAATCCTTTTGCCCATTGCATTACCACCAAAGTCTCAACCGTAAATGTGATAGGAATATGACACATGTGCCCTTTCAAAATTTTGATAACCATCCAAACAATTCTTCCCACTTTTCACTCTCAGAGTCGTTTGCTCAAAAACCCTCCCGGAAATAATTATTGAATAGATAGACGCAAACCAAGTAGTCCTCGAAATTGACCAAAAGAAGTACATCTCCGAGAATCTATAAATTCCAAACTTATCATTGTCATTCAAAATTCCAAAACTGAACTCACCATTAAAGATGTATGCTTGCCAATTGACCAAAGATTCACCTTTTGATCATCCCCGCCTGTAACAAAAAGTCGACACGTCTTCTTCCCAATACTCAGACAGTTTACACTCCCCAAATGGGCCACAAACTCCTCTATTTCCAACCAAGTCAAAGAAACAAAGGGATCAAATAATAACTACAACCCAACTTCACATCAAAGGTCCAAGTATGTCCTCCATTTTGGTTGGCTAGAAAATTCACGAACGAGAAAGAACACCAAAAAAAAATTCTGAACTTCAAAATTTCCTAGTGCTTGATCCAGGAACTGGATTGAACAAAATCCAACTAAAGGCATGAGCGAATATTTCATTTTTAAACTTTTCAATCTTCTTATCCTCAGCTTTCTCTGCTACCCAGAAGAGGGAAAAGATACATTTTTTCAACTTCACATCTAAGGTTAAGAAATGTCATCCGTTTGGTTCCCGAGAAATCAAGGAACAAGAAAAAACACACACACAACAGAGGGACATACAAAAAGAAAAACTGAACCTCAAAATTTCTTAGTTACACCCAAGTGCGCTTAGCCCAGCAACTTGACTGATATAAATTCGACTGAAGACAGAAGCGATTGACAATGTTTTAACATTTTCGATCTTCTTTATCCTAAGCTTTCTCTGCCAACGACTTGATTAAACTAAATTCGACTAAAAACATGAGCAATTAATAATTATTTTATCTTTTTTCGATCTTGATATCGTCAGCTACATACATTTTCTAACTCAAAGTTCAGAATCAGTAGTGGCAAACCCTAGAATTGGGTCAAGAAGACGTCAGAAAAAAAACTCAAAAAGGATACGCAGTTTATATCCGCGCTTCGCCATTTCCGAGAGGACTGAAGCGTAGTAGTCTTGGCTGCCTTCGCCGCCGTACAGTTAAACTGAGAGGCTATCAATTTGAAGAGGTAAGACTGGGGGAAGAAGAGAGATTCCACTTTTCTGTACAGAGGGTGTATGTGTATGGGTGTGGGTGTGGAAAATCCACCGGAGAAAGACAGGAATTGGATTCAGATTGGAAATTACTCGAGGGATGCTGCACTATGTGAGAGAGGGGGAAAAGAAAAGGTTGAGACTTTTTGCTAATTTTGAGAGACGCGTCTGCTACTCTTTTAGCTCATTTGTTGATTAAACAAGGGGGGGGGGGGGGGGGGGGGNTCAGACCGTCTTTGATTATTCCGAATGATTTTTATGACAGCAATTTCATTAACTATTTTACCGCAGTCAACAAACACCATGTATTCTTTGTGGTCCTTTTTTTCGCCTTTTTTCATGTGTTCTTTTGGGTCCATTCCATCTATTTTGATTATATTATTTTTCCATTTAGACGGGAATATTTATTATATTATTTTTTTGTTTTTATAAACAAATTATAATTTTTTTATTTTATATAAATTTGTAATTATTTATTAGTTCGTCTCAACTAAAAAAAATTTAAATTAAAAGAAAAACAAACCAAAATAGGTCGGTAAATCATAGCAAATAAAAATAAATAAATACGGGAGCTCAAATAGCGGTATTATTTTACAGGTTCTTCATTTGTATATTTGGTGACGTGTTAGCAGTAGGAACACATTCCAACCAACCACTACTGAGCTCCAGTGGACAAGGTTTATTTTTTTATACTTTTTCTCCCTCTTCTTGACAAATTAGTGGCTGAGAAATGAGGTCAGGCCGTAATTTTCATGAATGTGTATTAGTATTTATGCAACTCAATTAAATTAATATATTATTCATGATTTGTTGTTGAACAATCTTTAGTGGAATTCAATAATTTACTAGAGTAAAAAATGATCATTCACGTAGACCAATTAGATTTTACAAAAATTATTTTTTATATTATGTACTCTCTTTCAAGTTCCCATCAACCATAGTCTATTTAAAGCAATTTTTTTAGATCTATGAAACTTAATTCTCTCTCTCTCTCTCTCTCTCTCTCTCAGATTTCCTCCTATGGAAGAAGAAGAAATCTCAGATTTCCTCCTATGGAAGAAGAAGAAACCTGACCACCTCTCTCTCTCTCTCAGATTTCCTCCTATGGAAGAAGAAGAAACCTGAGCACCTCGTAAATTTGGTGCTTTATGATTATTTTGTTGTTGTAGGATTTCGTTTACATGTGACTTCGTTTTAAATTTATAAAGATAATGGAGTATAATTTAGTGTCATAACCAGATTCAAATGTTCAAAAAAAAAAAAAAAATAACAATGGAAGAAAGTAATTGACAAGTTGATGTGCCGCTTATTTTTATTACAGACAAAAGCGAAACACATCTATACTATATATAATATATGTTGGCTTTTCGTGATTGTGATTTTAGGAGAGAGATAAGTGGTATAAATTGATTGATCTTTTATTAAAATTTTAAAAAAATACATGTGAAATATTTTATTACACATATCTAATAAATCTTTTTTGAATTTTAAATCTACAATCTTATTCTTTCTTATTACAAATTTTTTGTTTCCATAATGAGATTAAAACATCTTTAAAATTGATATGCATGTTTCTATAAGAATAAGAATAAAAATAAAATTTTCTAATTAAGATGATTATAATTAAACTTATACCTTATTAAATGACTAACAGTGACAAATATTAAATCCAAAATATTTTTTAACTACAAATGATATAAAAATTCATTTTTTATTGGCATGAATTAATTTATCAATTATGTATCTGTACCGGATAGTATTGCAAACCATCCTTTAATAAGAATGGTTCTCAAAGCAACAAGTGGCATAAGATAATTTATCTTTCATTAAATTTTTAAAGGAGTGTGTATGATATTCCATTACACAATCCTATAAGTGTTTTTTCAAATATCAAATCCACAAATCTCATTATTTCTCATTAGAACATTTTTACTTTCATAATGAGATTAAAATCCATAATCGTGTCAAATAATACTTAAATTCATGTTAAATCAAACGATTCCGTGTAAAAAATATTTTACCGACACACTTATTAGACATTTTTAGTTATTCAAAGTATTAGAAATGCGAATGATATGGTTTTTCACAATGTATTTTTGCTAGTCTTGATTGATCTCTCAACTATTTTACTAGGCAAGGTGGTTATTTTCTTTTTAGTCGGTGATGTGGTTACTCCAACATAGTTCTTTACTATGTGAATTTTAAATAATTAAATAATATTGATTTAAACGTCTCATAAATAATACTTCATATGATTTTTTTTTTAAAAACAGCATACAAGTGGTATAAACTAAGTGGTCTTTCGTAAGAGTTTTAAATTAGTAAGTATGAGATATTTCACTGCACCTATCCTATAAGCATTTTTTATAAATTTCAAATGCGAAAATACTATTCTTTCTTAATACAGCTATACTTATTTTCATAAAAAGATTATTTTTTAAATCTCTAAGTTAATTGTAGTGATATGAGAATAAAAATAAAAATTCCCAATTGTTCGAGTAATATCTAAATTCATGTTAAATCAAATGATTCTAAATAAAAAAA